>JABCKB010000110.1:0-68728 GCA_013184455.1 Fusarium continuum | reverse complement strand
ACATATTCTTAGTTAGGAATTCTCCTTATTGTGAATTCTAGGACATGTGATATCTCAAAGACAAGAAAATCAGAATATGTTACAAACAACAGAGTGCCTGAAAAGCAGACTATAGCCAAGATTGAAAAATATTCTACCTAGGCATCAGTTTGCTTAATAGTATTTAGAATAAATGTTTCAATTACGCCTTGGACATTAGATCAGCTCAGTAGTTAAATAGTCATATCTGGGGAGTACCAATGTAGTTTGTGGTTATATCTATGGCGAAGAGTCAACGACGTGTTCCAACCAAGAACTTGATCAACCTGGGATGAATTCGCCCAGATGTACATCTATACATAACCCCCAAGATTAACAATTACAACTTAGATTCTCTTGCATCTGTTTGGATTTTGTTGTTTGTCTTGTTATTATCCCAAGAGAATCAAGATATTTATTGATACAGTATACATATACCGAGACGAAGTATAGAGCTACTAGTTTTAATAGTATGCACAAAGTTATATGCCCATGTTATGATCTCATCAGCCTAGAACCACAACATAAGAAGAAGAAAAAACTTGGGCAAGAGGTTTCAAATTCCAAAGGCACTCGTGTGAAACTGCCTGCCCATCGAGGGAACTTTTGCTCATGTCTTGCCTCCTTCTTGTCGTGGCTAGTTCATGCCCCGGCCGGCCATGCTAAGCATCCCATAGAGCGCATGTTCATACCCGGGGTACAGATAAGTGAAAATTTATCTAGCATATCAAAAGTGCCACAGTTATAACGTAAATCTAGGTTTCTAGTCGGACGCTGCAACGACTGAGCTCAAGTCACAGCTAGTCAGGGCTTCCAATACCGTGCCCTGTCTTGCTCAGCTCGGTAGACATGCATCCCAACATAGAACACAAAACAGACTACAAACTAGTAATAAATATACACCGCTCCATCAAGTGGACTTCATCTCTTCTGCGGCCACGGGACGTTGAGCAGCGTGTTGATGAGCGGTCTAGAACATCGTGGGGGAGAACAGGAGATCTGTCTCCGCCACACGCCCCTTGAGCGCACCATAGAGCTACTGCATAGCAAAGTACCTACAGCAAAAAGAACCCTGATGAAAATCTTCCTGTTGTGCGTTATTTCCCTTATCTTTCAGCGGGGAATTGTCGACTTTTCCCGTAGTCAAAATATCGACAATTGATGCGCTTACAGCCCTGCCCTTCCCAACCCCTGACTAGCGTCTGACTCAATCCAATCTCACGGCTTTCCCCCCACAAGAAGAAGGAAAGGGTCTTCCAGAAGTTCTTTTGTTCCACTGCTGGTATTCTGCTCCAGTCTTGCCGGGATCAGAAGCACAAAGAGAAGGTCCATATCGGACAGAGTCGAATGAGCTTGTTAGCCGAAATTGCCAACAAGTCACCTCCAGTGATGGTCGACCACGCGTTTTTAGGCAGTTCGAACAATCGGTGACTGGGAGACTGAGACCAACGTGCAATCGCAGCATCTTTTGCTGAGGTGGTTGGTTGGGCATTCGTGCATCGCCCAGCCCAAGCGTAACTTTGCCGCTTTTGGCGAAGTTATGAGCAAGACACCACGCCTCGAACGCTTCCGAAAAGGCGGGCTAGTAATAGCCGAGATGCGACAACGGATCACCACAAAATAAATGGGAATGTCTTCATGAAGATATGTATGTAAATGTTAACAAATGGATATCCAAACAACAAATAGACCGCTCGATGTCTTCCGTGCCGTCTGCGCCCATGCTTCACGCCATCTCAAAGGGCGGTTGTAAATCTGTAATTTGTACCGTTACAGTCCTGCTCAAAAGAATATGTTCTCCCAATTCGCCCGACTAAATGATCTGTTCCTGCCGGTCCTGAATGCCAACTCCTCTCAACAAATGCAGTGACTCCTCCTCTGGCGGAGTCCTCTCCGAACTGTGTCTCAAGAATCCTCCATAGCCCCGGACCTGAGTGAAATTTCGCTCAGTCGTAGCCGATCCCGCTTTGGGCAGGGGTCAAATGCCGAAAGGGGGGCCTGTCTGCAAAAAAGAAAACCAGCAAAATTCTGCTCATGTACAAGAAGCAATACGCGCCTTGCATTCAGATGATTGTGTGCTTTTTCTTCACCTCGCGGTGATAAGAAAGGGGAATAAGTAAACGAAATAATGTGTCATAAGGGGAAACTCCTGAAAATGCCAGCCGCTCTCTAGAATGACGAATGATTTGTTCCCATGTCTAATGAGAATTTTGATTGGGTGATGTTGTGTTTGGCCAATGCCCTCATGTCAAAACATGAATGCCGAGGCCAAATTGTTTCGCGTTCGTGTTCGGTGGCCAATCCGCTTGAGAGTTGATGGATGTCGCCCCGGTCTTTCCGAGTCAGGACCAGGTTAACTCGTTGTGCTTCCTGGTTCCGTCAAAAATCATGCTGCGTTTCTCCGGGCCCATCGTCGGGAGGTGGGACCATGGCTCGTCGACAGCCTTCCAAAATCCTTCCATTGAGACGGGGGGCAAAAAATTTGCATCATCGCACCCAATGGCATGGATAAAACGTCAGGCACTCCATAATGCGCCCACGGGGTGGGTCCCCAGCCGGTTGCCCTTCCGTTGGTTGTCCTGCCTGAATTGGTATTGTAGCAATGCAAAGAAATAACGGTCAGGTACGTGACGTGGTATCGATCCCAGTCTTGCTCGAATGCTCGTAAACTGAAGAATTGAAACTTCCGTATTGCTGCGTTGCTTGTAATTCACGGTATAGTAACGGGAGACTAGGCCGTGATAGGAATCCAACGAGCAGGGATACCGTTTGCTCCCATCTCATAGGGCTTTGTCGATGTTTGTCGTGGAGGAAGTGCGAAACGGGCTCGGCCGGGACGCTGGTCGTCGAGTTTTCCACGCTTGCGCATAGCCATCTCCATCACAGCGATACGGATGAAGTCGGAGTTCTCACGCATTTCCCGCTGTCGCATGCCTGGAACCGTTTGAGCGGGGACCTGCGGCTGTGGCTGCTGATGGACAGGGGCAGGCTGTGACTGGAGCGAAGTTGACGGATAAGAGTTTCGGGTCGAACCCGGAGCCGTTCGGGAACGCTGGATCTTATAAGTGCGCATTTGAATTGATGCAGCAAATGTTCCCGCAAAAACAGTCTTCGTGGGCGGCTCGATCCTCGCGTTCGTCGTAGGGTTGAGATAACGACGCATAGCCGCCGAAGGCATTTCCTCCGAAACGGGTGGGCGACGCTCGTCGGCATAGGGAACATTGGGATCGATAGTGAGAATTGATCGAGTCAAGTAATCATCAGACGGAATAGACGGAAGGTTGAGGGCCGAGAAGGATCGGGCAGCTGATCGGAGGGCTCGGAGCGAGGCAGTCAGGTTCGACTTAAACACAGACCTCAAGGGCTTGAAAGGGTGCAGAAACTGAGACTTGGGCTGAGCCTCCTCGGGCTGGTTGAGAGTGATGAAATCCAACTCGTCAACGTCGAAACCGTCTCCGGCCAGTGGGTGCTCGTCAACGGAACCAGGTGGAGAGATGACAGGCTCTAGCGACTTTCTCATAGGAGTTGACTTAGTTCTGCGGGAGCATGGGCTGGGAGTCCTTGGGCTTCCGAGAGATGAAAGACATTCACTGGAAAACGACTCGTCCAAGGAGGGGATGGAATCGATGGAGTAAGTCCTTGTTGACATGCTGGAGCCAATGTTGCAGTCGCTCACACTATCGTCATCGTCGGTAATATCCTGGGGTGGAGAGAGAAGCATATCCAGAGGGCTGCTGAACGTCCAGCTCAGTTCCTTCTCGGAGGCATGCTGGCAGTCAAAAACCTCCTCCACGGTCAGGGTCTTCTCGGAGCGTCGTCGGCGGCGCCGTTGAAGCTGCTTGTGCCGGGGGATGTCTGTAACAGCCAGAAGTGCAGCGAGAGATGGCGAGAGTTTATCCGAAGATCGAGAATCACTACTTCGTTTCCTTTGTGATGAGTGACGCTTCTGGGGATGGGCGCCATGTCGGTTGTTGGTGGTAGGAATCTTAACTGGGCTCGTAGGCGTAGTTGGCCTCATCGTCAAACTAACAGTTGTTTTTGGTGGGCTCGAAGGGGAGAGACTGGAAGTGTCCCGCCAATCCTTGCGTTTACCCATCGTTGCATTGGAGGTCGGTTGAGCTGAAGATATGGTGACTGTAATGTGTGTGTTGCTATCGTCATACTTAGGCGACCAGCGCGGACGTAAGAATATGGTCGACTTCGCGGTCGCAGTTGTTGAAGTCGCCAACTTGACGGTGGATGCTGGTGGCGATTTATACGGATGGTATATACTGTCTATCGAGGGAGACTGAGACTGAGACGATACAGAATAGGAGGAAGATGAAGTATGTGAAGGAATGGAACAAGACGAGGGTGAGGAGGACAATAAACGGGCAGGAGTAGGAGTGAGGGCGGGAGATAAAGAGGGAGTCGGAATAGATAAGGTATTGTGGCTACTAGTGTCGATAGTAACAGGGGGAGGAGGGCGTTGGCGCTGATGTTGGCAGTGGCTCTCACGCTGCGCCAGCAGGAAGGACCGTGGAGTCATCATAATAGCCACCCCCCAGTGCGACAGGGTACGGTATTAAGCCTCGGGGTCGGGTCGGTACCTTTGATCCTGAGGTGCTGTTGGTGTGCTGGCACTGCACTCAATCTGGCAGCGGAGCGGAGTGGGTCCCTGGGCGTTCTGTAGGGGTTTCCAAAGGGCTTTCAGGGCAGGGCTGCTCTGTAGCTTTAGTGGGTCCCGCTGGCGGCACTCCTCACTCAGCTTTCCGCGGGAAGATTTGGAACGCCTCCCGACTTCTTTTTTTGGCTTGCTCGCTCAGCCCTGACTGAATTGGATTTGGGACAAGTCTCACTTTGTTGCAATTGAGGACAGAGGACTCCCCCTCCTCTGCAGATCAATCAACCCCTTTGATCTTGATTGCCCTTTCTTGAACCACCTCTCCCTAAAAGGACCCTTTTTCTCAGATCAAGATATGTAACTCAGCCTAGGGTCAACAAGCTTAGAATCCAGGGCCTAGCCAATGCCGGATAAGGGATCCGCACCGCAAACCGGCCGGAGTCCAGGCGCAAAGCAAAGCAAAGCAAAGCAAAGCAAAGCAGAGGACCAGTCCGGGGATGGCCGCGTGTCCGTCTTGTCCCCAGCGAACTGTGTGCACAGTAACGAACAAGTTTCAGTAACGTAAACACGAAGCCTTGGATTGGTCCGTCGATCAAGGGTGACGCTTGCAAGCTCGTCAGAGCCCTAGAGTACTGGTATATAGCGAATCACGTTCTCGATGGCCAAGTGGCTCCTCTCAGGACCTCGAGCCGATTCTTGCTGAAAGGACGAGCCGTTTGGATTACGCTACCGCGGAAAACGGGTCGTGCCTTGCAGCGCTGGAGGGCTCTGTTGTGTTACGCTCGTGTGCCTTTGGTGTTGGAGACAGACAGATGTCGCAAGGGTCCAGTGTTGACAAATCAGATTAGACAGGGTTGATGATCTTAGGGCCGCGGAGAAGCTTCCTTGCTGTGCATGTCGTCTTCGAATACTCGCTTCGATAGCACAAAACTGTCGTTCGAATAACAGAAACAGACAAAATACCCCCCGCAATAGATTCGGTCGTTTTCCTCTGGGATGAGCGGTAACTAAGAATATCTAAGTACTTATCCAACGACTGCGGATGCCCTCGTGGCCACAAAGAGGGGCCTGTTCAGACTGGAATGACGGGGATCTTGGGCAAGGGCAGCGTGCCAAGCCAATGTCTGAGATTGGACCTCGACAATCAAAAACCACAAAACTGATCAAACTGGCGAGTCACAAGGAAGCCTATATTTCGGGGTCCAGGTCCGCTCGAAGCGCCGACGGGGAGCACAGCCCTTCTAGCAGACAGTGGCCGTCTCGAAAGCCTCGCTCACGCTCTCTCGTCGGCCACCCGGAGGAAATGATGAGTGAGCTGGTCAGGCCGCTTGTTCAGTCGAGCAATAACGCATGCAAGGGTCTCAAGGGATATGATGAGCTGTGCAACGCGCTGTGGATGGATGGATGGATGGTGGACTGACAGAAGCTTTTGAATAGGACGGGACAAATCGAGACAAGCCAGCTGGCGCAACAGGCCAGCCGTCTAGAGTTATTCCACACAGAACCCAGCAACTTCACGCGTCCATGGTATGATATCTTGTATCTGGTGCACAGCTTAGGGATGAGATACAAAGACCATTTCAACCTAATTGCCTTCTTAGTTCAGGTTGGGGGTCACAGTCGTGGTCGGAGCTTTATCGAGTGCCCGAGCTGATAAGGCAGTTCGCCGAGCATCCGCCAGCCACCAGTGAGCATTGCGATAGCAATCTTTCTCTGACAACGCACACGTGCTACTCCAGCGGAACATGCATGGAAATATTCAGAGTGCTTCACCTTTATTATTATCACGAACTCTCATAACTTACTCCCTCGGCCCTTGAGAGTCTGCGATTTAACGTGGCGATCCACGAGTCAGTGAGGGCCGAACCGGAGGTCTCTCAGCGGCTACTCCGGGCCTCGCCCGAAAATCACCACCGGAGCCTCGGGGCGGAATCTCTTATCTACACTTTCACTTTCCCATTCCCACACGATTGCCGCCCGCGTTCGGCGGATGCACTCTCACGCCCAGCTAGGAAAGTTAAGCTACCTGCCGGAACCAGCCATTTCTCGATCGTTATGGGCACGTGTGCAAGATAGCATTCTTTCTTCCAGTATGCTTCTCTTCGGATGACCATCACGCTACTCGACGAGACAAAAGTCAGGGGGCCTCAAAAGGCTTCAGCTGTCATTGTCTGCAGGGTCTCGCGCACACGAATGACAATCACTTGAGCAAGACATTGAGTCGTTTTCTTTGGTGACGCCATGTCTCTGCTACCGAGGGGTCAGCTCTCCCCTTTCGAGCCTGGCCAGTTTTACTCCCCGCGATAGGATTCCAATGGGGTAGGGTCAAGTTTCAGAGAGGGTGGTAGGGTGAGAGTGACTGGTGACGCACTGAGACATAAACCCAAACCCAACCCTTCTCTTGAGTTCAATCAAAAGAAGAGTCATTAATGATCGCCAGGTGTCCATTCCTGGTGCAGACTACAGAGGAGAGCGCCGAACTCCTGTTTTCCACGCACTGATGATGGTTCTTGTTCTCCCCGAGTATTCTTGATATATTATCTTGGAGAATTACTCAATTCCTTTTCCTTGATTCCCATGTTTTCCGGTCTTGATCGCCGTGACATCACTAGTAATCACCACACTAGGTTCTCTATCTTGCCCCCGGTCACGAGAACACCAGCAGGCCATCCGATCAAGCCGTCACTCAGACAAGAAATTGGAGTCGTTCTCGACTCGTTTTGGTCATGGGCCGAAACTCTAATACCCCCCCCCCTCCACAAGTTTCCCTCGTGCTCTTGTCCCATCTCGTTCCTTTGACGTCTTTCTTATCGCCGACTTCCTATTCGTTCTTGGCATTTGACCCTGCACTGCGCCGTCATCCGCCGGCTTGCATTTTTTTGGCAAAAAAACGCGGGGTCTGCTCCCCCACACTCTGCAGGGACTGATGTCTGATGGGGAGGCAGATTGTTGCGGTTGGTGATTTCTTCGTCTAAACGAGATCTGGGGTTGTCCGGTTATCTTAATGGTGTTGCAGAGTTGTGGAGTGTCGAAGACGGGTTTTCCGGCTGCAGTACAGTTCTGGCTAACCGTTAGATACAGTAGGCAGCTACTGATGATGCTCAAATACGTTTTGAGCTGATCGAGATGTCAGCCATGAAACTCAAAGTACTGAAGCTTCTTTGCATGCTATGCTATGCTATGACAATCCAGGGTGCCACGCTGAGGCTGGCCCGTCTTACTGTGCCATTCACGTCCACGCACTCGTGAACAGCCTAAGCTAAGCCCAAGAGGAGCTCACCAGACTTACTAATGTTAGATGCTCGGGTGCCTAACTAAGGCTTCCGCGAAACCTTGTGTTTCACTCGACCATTGTCGTCACGGGACCTGCTACAAGATGACCTTGGACGACATGTTAGTTTTGATTGCTGTGCTGCCTCCCGCCGCGCCTCAGAGTCCCGGCTTTCCTCTCCTCTCCCGTCCTCTCCTGTTCTGTCGGCGATCTGCAGTCCGCCCGACTATCTAATGCCCGCCAGCTTCCGTGCCTCACCCCAACATACAGTATTCCGCCCTAGCAGGCCTAGGTCGCCAATTCCTTGTTGTTTCTTCCCTGCATCAAAATACGTACTTTCATTTGCTGACTGAGTTACCGCTTGCAGCTCAGCACGCAGGGAGTGTGCTGCCAAGCCCACTATTATCCGCTGCTTCATGACGTCCACCAGATTATGAGCTCTCCTGCAGAGGAGCAGGATTGCGCGACTCGATCGCGCGCATCTGCGATTGTTGTGCATAAACAAGAAGTTCTGAAAACAAAAGTGCCATTGTGAGGGAAAACTCTGATCTTCCATGGTGCAATACGGCAGAGCGGCACCGAGACACCATCCGAGACATTGCTCATCAGCACGCTACACGCTCAACGTGGATTGTCGAGATCGAGCCACGACCGCATTTGGTCTCAAGGCCGTTGTTACTGGCTTTATAGCCTTTCTTCATCTTAAATTCCTCAAGTCGATGCAGGTTAAACCAAATCTTTATCGGTTAAATATGATCCGTGGCATATCATGGAATAGTCAACATATCAAGAATTATCCATCAACATTTTAGCCTGACCTCTGCTGATTTAGGGTTGTTCTGGTCCATTCTAAGTACCCAAGTTCTATGTCTCAATTCTAGACAAGTCGGACCGACCAATCAATCAACGTATAATCGTTATCAAGATTGAAGATTATGTCTATGTTGGTGAATTGTCGGCGACTCCGGGGATGTTACCGATTCTAAACTGCTGACCGAGGTCCTTGAGAGGTACTTGAACCTGGTATGATATCTGCTTCTGTCCTTTTTAGTGGTTGAAACTATGTCGTTCCCATAGAGCTTGTTTCCCAGGTGGCATGATGTATACTGAGGTAGGATGGCTTTGGCGAGGTATGGCTTGGCCAAGGAGTTCTTATATCAAAAATTACTAACCAACAATTAACGTAACTTCTTAATATGCGTATGGTCTACAATTTATATTTATGCTAGCTTCCGCATTGTTTTCAAATGGTTGCTTTTTATTTCAGGCTTCTATTGCTTCCGGCCCAGGACTGGTATAGCAGTTCAAAGTGATACAGGGTAGGTATATCACGGAGGCACAGTGAATGGCTGCGAATTGAAGATATGATTGAAGTTTCGATGAATCTGATTCATATTTCGCAGATACCCGTGAGAAAGTACTTAAGTTTATATGTTACTAACAACAGTATATTGTGATAGCACGATACTTCACAGGACTCGTCGTCCGTGACGCATTGGTCATTATGCTTAAATCTTTTTAACTACCAACTTAGAGAAGTAAAAAATTTCATCTTTGAGAACTTCATATAAACAATAAACTGCTGTAACGATAATGTCATGAGCCGATTAAGCCATGGTTCGAAACTACCCAAGGCAGATAAATGTTGCACAAGTTTAACTTTCCAAGAAGGAAGCAGACGAACCTAAAGCGATGATATAGTAATTAAGAATTTGCAGTGGTCCTTTGGCGTTCTTAGCGTTGAACTACAGACTGAGAAGATGTGCACACATTCTTCGCTAAGAATGAGCGTGAGTTTCACCTAGGCTAAGAATCAATATTAAATCTAAATTTGACCAGTGCCTTCCCTGGTCTTGGGCATCTTGCTTGACAGGTCCGCGTAAAAGGAGCTTCGGAGAGCTCTTTTTGGAGGCGTCTGCTCTTCTTCAAAAGTCAATGAACCCTGATGATACCAAACAGATATTCTTAATCTGGAACTGCCAACAACGTCAGGTCTGCGAGGAAGAGATCTGGCAGCGTTCGGATGCGCTGTCCCATAAGGCTGCGCAAGATCTTCGGGGGTGTCAAACTTCGCCAGCGCAGCTGATCATTGACACGATGAGCTTGTTCTGCCTAGCTAGAACTGCTAGCACCGCTCAGTCGTCTGTTGTTGCCAAGCTTTCCTTGCCGTCGCGAGACCTTCTCGGAGAATTTGATAATGTACTGACGCGAAAGCCCTTGCGTGACGATGTTATGTGCCTCCAACGCTGCCTTTCATCACTCCGGCGAGTACTTTGGGCGGCAGATTTCCCTAGGCGCAATAAACGCCTAGTACGCTTTATCAACCAACTAAGCCTGCCTGAGCTCATGCTGGAGGGTGGCGAGTTTACTATTGACAGCTATTGGAGTTTCCGATTATTAGAAGGCATTCCTCACAATGAATCGCTCCAGTTTGCACGCCAAAAAACGTGCTCCCTTCCAGTCGACTTGGCTCCCTTGAAGTTGTCTGAGGTGCACACTATCGAGGCGGAATCCGAAACTCCAGAGGATTTGGCTCCTTTTAAGTTATCTGAGATGCACATTATCGAGGTAGAACCCGAAACTCTAGAAGATTGCATAACTATCAGCACGAATGCTATTAAGAATGCTATTAAATCGCAGAGTCGGGAGACAAATGAGTCCATGACTATGCGTGCTGAGATAGCATCTAGACCAAGTCGAAGGCAGCACGTTCATAAGGGAGATAATGTCCCCAGAGCTAGGGTTAAGACGCGTACCACGTTATTTGAAAGGCAACTAATGAGAACGAATGGATCTCGACGACTGAGGGAAAGATTTCAATATAGCTGGCTGGCCCGTCCTCAATGTACATGAGATGGTTTCTGACGTTGCGTATATAACTGACCTCGCGTCATTCCATGGTCTAGGTGCTATTAAATGATTCTGATACATCTACTGACGAACTATCGCGAATTCATCATCTCTACCATTAGGTGAGGTTCAGGCTAATGCAGTCGTAAACACACACACATTATCTAGCACCGCCTTCATGAATGGCAAGCAGTTCAGTGTACACCTTCAAGGCCGTGAAGAGAATCCAAATCTAGCGTCATTGAGCGCCGGCGTTAATTTTAACATCATGTCTTAGATATAGTGCTAACAGTGTAAACTAAGCATCTACTAGGAATACAACAAATTAGCCCAATATCTTCAACGGCTAACTATTTTGAGCTTACCTGCAGTATTGCAATACCCCACAATGACATGGTTGTTAAGATCTTGCTTGTATGTTCGAGTGATAACCATGAGATCTCGACTAAGCCACTTAAACGTAAAGAAAGGAGGGTCACGGCTGAAAGCTCGAGAAGTAGCCAGATCAGTACCAAGATGGCCAACCATGTCTTGCGTGACCATAGCAGCCGTGCTTGATCGATATGAAGAGAAAGAAAACAAGTAAAGACAATGTGGAGATGAAATACGCATCAACAATACTATCTTCAAGAAGATTGTTCATCGTTGCTCTGTACATGAGTGTCTTGGAAGCCAGTGCCCTATGCTCTTTGATGATGTCGAGGCGGCAAGTCTTGATTCTATATATTGCCAGGTACAGTAATGACTCCACAAGTTCCAGTAACTTGTGGTCATGGCCAAAGAATTCCTATTCAACCCATCTGATCTCCGAGTTTGGATCGATTGGCAATGCTTCCATGCCACTCTACAAGCTCACCTTTCGTCTGCAACAATTCTCAATAATACAGAGCCAATCCACCAATACCTTGCTTTTCCCCATGGTCTCCCTTGTTCGCGCAGCTCTAACTAACTATCTGGATACCTTGAGTATTTATATCTTGCCAGGCAGGCTTCTCCAGGGTCGTTAACAAGTGATGTGATATTGTCCTCCGATAACTGTACTTTATAAGTACCAAACCAATCGTCACCTGTCCACTGTGCGTCATTCATGCCATCTTCCCTGTCCTTCAATAACTCGAGGCCTTGGAAATTCCCACTATTAATAGTAAGCACCATGGAGCGTACGTTTTGCAGGGCGATCGTCTTTGTCCATCTCATAGATAGGCCATCCCAATGCGATGTCAGTACTTCATTGCCCACCTCAGTCTTAAATGAGACCGATTTGAGCTGCAAGTTGAGCTCGTCATCCTTGCGTTGCCGCCTGGCTTTCGACCTTGTCCTCTTCGTTATGTTGCTCGCCTGGTGGTCTTGCACTTCAAAAGGTGGTTGCTGACTTAAGAGTGTGATTCCCTCGGTCGATTGCTTGTCCATTCGCCTTCGCACAGATCGTTCACCGCAGACATCTTTGTCTCCACGTTTGCGCTTCGTCCCAGACTTGAATTGTCTCGAGGTCTTGACCCTAGAGGGGTTGCCAAGGGCTGGAGTGTCTGGTTGCTTCCGTGCCAGGTCCGTGGGGCTGTTATCCGGACGAAGTCTTGGGAGTTGCTGTTTTGAGGGGCACATGCAAGACTCGTCCTCCTGAGTCAAATCAATATAGACTCTTGTCTTGGGGGACTGCTGAGCCTTCGAGGAAACAGATTGACCTGCGGGGCTCGTTGGTGACTCATGAGGCCTAACTGCTCGCAGAGGGGTGTTTGGTTGTTGACAAGCTGAAATTTCGCAAGTTGATGATGAGTCCATGGCTATTGGGGACTCATTCGTGGTAAAACTCGGGATACTAGGACTTCTGGGTGCGTCCGAGGACAGTGTGTTTGACGAAAACATAAGGGGGGAGGTTGCCTCGCCTTGTGGCACCAAGGAGGCTGTAACAGCCTTCCAAATCTCGGAGTTGAACACCAGACTCTGGTCAACTTGCATCTCGGCGAGCCGAGGTCGAGAGCAACCGAACTGAAAGCCTTCGTATAATTGGGAAAGGTGAGCCCCGGGCTGGGCCAATAAATAGCCCAGCAACCACGATGAGAAGTCGTCCTCGACATCGAGTCCATGGAACTCAAGGGGAAGATTTTTGGAAGGCCAGTAGACTTTGATGGGTGAAGGAGTTGAGATCGCAAGTTGAGGAGGAGGGCGGTGTTACTCCCTTAAGTATTCCTCTCACGTCGTCCATGGGCCTCATTTGCGGTCTCTAAAGAAACATTTGACGCAACGGCAAGATAAGACAACAAGGACCAACATCGTGTAAGACTTGATATAACTGGTTGGGGTAGGGCACTGAGGGCTACGGGGCGGTTAGCTGGATATAAATCACCTCGAAACTGCAAAAAGGGGGAGACCACTGATGGCATCAGAAGGACATCATTCGTGGAAAGTTGGTATTGCATGCCATCAACAACCGCCTTGACGTCTTAAGTTGCCACCTGCTTGAATCCACAGGTGGAGGTTTGTGATGCTGGCTGGGACCCAGCTATCTACCTGGCTCTCGAGTACTTAAGGTGGCGCCCTTCCCGTCCCTTCCCCTCATTCTTTCTTCCCCAAGAAACTCCCAAACAAACCTGTTAACATGACGACCATTCTCCCGATGGAATCCAAGTGTTGGGACTGCCTCGAAGATTTGGGTGAAGGACCAAAATTGCGACCTCGCGATACTCATGAAGTACGTGTCCTATTCTACCATCCAGCTTGTATCTGACAGATGCTTACAGCTCTTATGTGGCCCTTGTGCTCAGAGTAGAGGCAGAAAGGCCAAGCGCAGACACGCCAAGATGACTCGTCAATTCGATTGGGAAGAGTGTGTACTATGCTATGAGCAGCACCCAGACATCTACTACACTTGTGGTATCGAGGATTCTCGTACATCCGATGGTCATGCATTTTGCTGGCCATGTGCAAGTAAATATGGTGTCGAGCGTGGGGAAAAGGGGAAGTTTATCCTCCCTCTAACAGGTTCTGGAAGATTTTGTCCAAAGTGCAGGAGGGAAATGAATCAACCCGTTGAGAGAGCCCGCGAGCTGGTGGTCCTAGACGAGACACTGGCTTCTGACAGTCGAAATGTTCAAGACGAATCTCATGTCGTGGAAGGTATCAAGGGTGTAAGGCTAGGACGTTTGCTAGATGACCGGCGAGTCCTCGTTCGCTGGGCAGATACCTGGGTCCCTCATGACATAGCGCACGATACATCAGTACAGAAAGTCTTGGAGAAGAGCCCAGGGGGGTTCCTATTCAAGGTTCGCTGGAAAGATAGCTGGCAGATGTTGGAGTCTATGGATGAGGGCTCCTTCAAAGAGGAAACAAGAAGACAATTGGAAGAGAAGTATTGCGTATTATCATCTCATTTGTATATAAATGCACATTTAGCTTTTGAATCATGTTCAATTTTGTACTTCTTCCACTAGATTTTACGATTTTGTTGTATATTGAGAACATCAATATGACAATCATAATCCTCATCGCGCCCCGTGCACCAGAATTCCTCTCTGATGCATTTCGACTTGGCCCCTAATCATAACTTGCCCCTATATGCATAGATGTTTTCACCAGTAGCGATGATAAAACCGAGCATCGCCGGTGTTTAGCAGGTGCTCCGGCAAAGAATAACGGACCAGGTCCCACACTTGCCGGGGCACCTCCGATTCGGCTCCACCTTTCTCCTTTCCGTATCACAGAGTCGCCGGCCTTGCACAGGCCTGTCCGGCCTTCGCATGACACCAGTCACCGTCGAATATGGAGTTTCTACGATGAATGCTGTGGATAGGTAGGCAAGTTCACAGTCGTAAAAAGAGGCTTATTCGAAAATTTATAATAAGAGAGAAGTAAGCCCAACGGTCGGATCCTAAACGCCCAGCTCGAATCCGCAATGGCTTCTAGTTCACAGTCTCACTATGGTTTTAATACAAGCTCATAACCTGCCACGCCAGTCACAGTATTCGTTAGAGACTTGAATCCAATCAGAAAAAAAACATAGTCCGCGGCGGCATTCCGCTCTTGCAAGCACCCTAAGATAATTGACTGTAGGAAACTTCTTATGTTAAAAGAGTCCATCAACTCCTACGCCCGTGCGACGAGAGATTACAGCGATAACGAATTCTGCCATTACTGACCGCCATCAGATACAGGGATGACGCCCGTATCTAGGGGCGGTTCGAGTATCCGTACCAACAATCCTTCCCAGTTTTTCTCAAGTGCTCGCCATGAATCCTGAACACAGACTCGAACGCGAGAACGGCGATCTGATTTCTTTCTCAGACGCACAGAATCAGGACGGTGATATTATCGCCCAGCTGGGTTACGTTGCAGCTCGCGACGAACTCTACAGAAACCTCGATCAACAACAACAAACGATTTGCTCTCTCGTGAGACACCATCTAAACCTTGGCGATGATGAGAGATGCATAGTCCTTCCCCAAGATCAATGGATTAAGGGAGGTTTCAATATCTGTATCCCGATTCAAACTGGGTCGGGGCCAGTTCGTCGCAAGCTGATGCTCCGCTGCTGTTTACCATATAAGCTTGCCGAGGCCCAGTATCCAGGTACTATTGATGAAAAGTTGAGTTGTGAAGTCGGAATGTATGCGTGGATGCAGCAATTTTGCACAGACTTCCGCATCCCCCATCTCTACGGTTTCGGCTTTACCGATCACTGTCATGTTAGTTTGATTGCCTTGAGTTGCGTATGCGCTGACCGTTTTACTGTGAATCTAGTACACCCATGAGAATCACCGTCCTTGGTACCTGCGCCTTTTGCGCAAATTTCAGCGCCGTCTCAACGATCTTCTATATCGCGATATACTCTCCTACTACACTCCCCATTCGTCGCATTACCATCTACCCACAGCATACATGCTGCTGGAACATATCGGCCCCGATATTGGACAAATGCTTTCAAATACCTGGTTTTCCCAACTGGACGATTCAGGCCGCAGAAAACGGCTGTTCCGGGGTGTAGCGCGCGCAATGCTCTCCCTCGCTTGCGTCCCGCAGCCACGAATAGGGTCTTTTCGGTTCCATGACGACTGCTGTATTAGACTCACGAATCGGCCATTAACATGTTCAATGATGATATTCGAGAATGAAGGTACACCAAGAATAATCCAGAGGACAGAAACATACTCTTGCACAGAGTCTTTCGCCTCAGACATGCTCTCATATCACGATAACCGCCTCCTCAGTCATCCAAATATCATTTTTGATGAACAAGACTGCCGTGGGAGCATGGCTGTCAGGACTCTGCTGCGAGCGTTATCCTACAAATACCTCAATAAAGAGTTTCGGAATGGGCCATTCCTCCTACAATTCACCGATTTACATCCCAGTAATATTTTTGTGGATGAAGATTGGAATGTCACCTGTTTCGTGGACCTGGAATGGATTTCTGCTCTACCCGTGGAGATGGTAGCTGTTCCCTACTGGGTGACCGGTCGCAAGATCGACGAGATAAAGGGGGACCATCTCAACGAATTCGATCAAGTTCGGCAGGTGTTTATGCGCATTCTCGAGGAAGAGGAACAAACAGCGGCCAATCTCAGCATTTCACTTTCAAGAGTCATGGAAAACATGTGGAACTCAAAGGGAGTGTGGTTCTGGTCCTGTCTAGAGTCGGTTGACGCTATGTCCTATCTTGTGCCAGATCACATCTGCCCCCAGTTTGGCACGTTGTGGTCTTCAAAGACGGAGACAATACTAGCAGACTTCTGGTGCAACGACTCTCGGAAGATGGTCGACAAGAAAATGAATGAGCTTGCAGACTACCAGAAGAAGCTACAGGGTGTATTCAAACCAAGCGTCAAGTCTTTCAATACTTAGGTCCAAAAGGAATGTGTGTTCGTCCTTATCATTTCTCCTTTGCTGCCTTCTCCTGCTCAGCCGCCTTCCTTTCCCTCTTGCCATCCACAAAGAGTTGAGCTGTTGCGTCATGCAGAGAGACGAGATAGGTAAGGTAGTTGTGATTGTGACTAAAATGATCCAGGTGCGGGTCACAGTCAGGCAGCAAAGGAGAAATGATCAATCAGTTGCCTCGTGAAGAAGTGCATCAGTTGGGTCGGTGACGACCAGCGAACCCCCGCTGTTGTATGTTTTTTGCCCTTTTTGCTTTGGATTCAGTCGCGATATCTTGATGAGACTACTCTACCTGCTATCAAGAAGGATCGAGGATGCGCGAACGGGTGACTTGAACCCATTACCTCACCAGTAACATATCAGACTTCCAAGCCATTCAGTTTATAGGTGTAGAGGCAACGTCCTTCGAAAACCCAGTACTTCAAGCTATGCTCACAAGTAGGAATCACCAGCTTATTCTATGTGTTGTTTTATTATCGGATGTGATTACGAACTACACGGATAGCTGTTCCAATTGATATCCTGAGTATACTCACATCATGTTGCTGAGTATCTCTTAGTGTTTGTTAAGGATGTCTAAGTGGGAACATACCGTGGGCTTACTGTCTGAACTTCAAGCTAGGTGGAGATGCAGCAATAAACCCCCTCACTTGTGATGAAGCATTCCAGATAGAGATATCCCAATGGACCGGGGAAGTATTGTCTTTCAGAGAAGAAGAGGGCCTGTCAAAAGGCTGTGCTGCATCTGATCCAAAGTTATTAGTGGGCAGGCGTGTCTACCGAAAGTGTTCTGGAGATAGGAAACGATATGATCACTACGATAGAACATGAACCATATAATCTTGGCACACCAAACGTATTTACTGCTCCCTATTCTAAGCTAATCGTGCAGACTCTACGGAGTAGACTGAAGAGAAATGACAGTACAAATCGAGCACTCCAGTTAAAAGCCAAGTATTCAAGCAAGGTGGCTGGGAAACCTTGTCAACCCAACACATGATCAGTGCCTGTGAGAAACGTAGCCTCGTATGTAGAGTTTGCATGGTCTACTCCGTACCCTCACCTAAAATGATACGAAACGGATATTCTTCGATCCTAGATACCTCCAATGAAGTTGCCGCAATGTTCTTGGAGCCATCAACGTCTTGAATAGACGCTCAGGCGGCTGATCAACAACAATATCCAGTACCTGAAGATTCCTAAAGCCATTTAAATCAATTATACGTTGCCTGACGTCGGCTACTAAAGATCTACGTGCTTCAAAATCTTCTAGAATGACTTCGGACTGGGAACTTAGCTCTTTTGGTCCTTTTACTAACTATTTACCCTTGACTTATTCGCATTGAGCGAGGAGAGGAGAGAAACTGGCTTCTGAGACTCCATCGCGTGGCCCAATGTATATCTACGTTCCTCTCCATAAGTACTTTTGAACTGGAAGAAATCAGACCAGTGGCTCAGATGGTGAATGTTCATTCTGTCCAGGACTAGTGTCTGCAACTTCCTCTCTAAGCCATCAGATAGCAAATTTCCTATAGCATACCAACACTCGTCACGGATGTGTAGACTCCGAACACTACTCAAGAAAGGTCTTTGTTTGTCTCTACCGAAGCCAAGAGCCGTTCGCGTATCTGTCAATCGCCTCCATCCTGAATCGAGCTGCCGGAGCGAGAGAGTGTCTAACTCCGTTGCCAAATAGAGAATGCATACAAGCGCAACATCTAAACAGTCGTCAAATATGAAACCCTCCCAACAGGTCCAAGGCATGTCAGTCACATCCCACCAAGGAGGACTTGGATCTTTCGCTTGGAGGGTGTCTTGAAGCAACGCAGTGTCTTGTGCATGATTCAATAGCCAATACTGTAGAGCCGCGTCGCGTGCATAATCGGAGTCCAGTTCCGTAGAGCATCGAATGTGACGGATCGACGGTCCGACTTAGGGATGTTTGAGAATAGCGGCCAAAGCCGCAATTATATCTGCTGATGTTTCGAATACTACACTACACATGTGTAGAGGAGGTACCAGGTATCATTGTAGACACCCTAGCAAGAAACCATTAGGTTCAAGAGGTCATTGTAATGTTTCTGCGCTTTTAGTCTATCAGCCTCATTTGTGAATGAACAAAAGGGGATGATGGCCTGGATAATGTATTGAGTCAAATGCTCAGCGACGAGTTCTAGAATCTCGGCTGGTAAGCGTATGCTAGTTGACGGCAATGGCCGAGTGATTCAATTGGGTATAGTAAGGGGCTGTCTTAGGGATGAATGTATAGGCAAGGTTGTGACGGTGAAGCAATTTGTTTATTGTTTTGTTTTAGGCATTCTTACATCACGTGGCCTTGATGTTTGTACAATACAACCACCTCGAACTGAGTTCTGGAAAAAATTTAGAAGACTGACAAAACTTTGAAGTCTTTAGAATATTAATAGATTAACTTTCTGACTATTTTCGCGTCTGGCCGTGAGCCAATGGTGGTCAATTCAGGGCTATACTTCAAATTAAAGTAGGGAGATGTGATGCTTAATTGGGACGATCAGATGAAGCTCCGGATTCTAATCCCTATTTGTCCTTGCCAAGGAAGTTTACCTTACCCTGGTTTTGTTTAGATAACCGCCAAGGCCAATCCCGCTAAACATGTCGGTTTCAATGGTGGGAATATTCAAGGTTGTTTCACTGCTTGTTGCCGTTTCAGGCTGAGCTACCCGATGCGGTTCCTCCGAAGTCGCGTATATCGACTTATAAAACATCATCTTTTCACGATGGAATAAACCTTTTTTTCTTTCTTTTCGTTCGTCACGCCTCTCGACGCTAGCCGTTGTGTATTATTTCATCTGCTTCCATTCTTCTTCTTTCTTCCTCTTTCTTCCCATTAACTTAAAAAACGAAACGAAACGAAAACCACCTTTCAACACATTCACCATGCGTGTTCTTATTTCCCTTCTCTCTACTGTGGCCCTGGTGGCTGCCCACGGTTACGTCGAGAGCGCGACCATCGGAGGCAAGAACTATGAGTTCTACAACCCAAACACCGATCCCTACACTCAGCCGGTTCCTAAGCGCATCTCTCGCCCCATTCCCGGCAACGGACCTGTTGAGGACGTCACCTCCATCGATGTCCAGTGCAACGGCTACACTGCCGGTGGTGTCAAGGGCAGCCAGCCTGCTGCCCTTCACGCTGAGGCCAAGGCTGGATCGACCGTCAACCTGAAGTGGACTCTCTGGCCCGACTCCCACGTTGGTCCTGTCCTCACTTACATGGCTCGCTGCCCTGACACTGGCTGTGATGCCTGGGAGCCTGCCAGCAACAAGGTTTGGTTCAAGGTTCAGGAGGCAGGACGTGAGGGAACTTCCAACAACTGGGCTGCTGTATGTCTAAGTTCTCTGAGCTTGAAGTAGGATACGGTGACTGACATGTTATACTCATAGACCCCCTTGATGAAGGCCAACAACAAGGGCATTGACTACACTATCCCTGAGTGCATCAAGCCAGGCTACTACCTTGTTCGCCACGAGATTATTGCTCTTCACTCTGCTTATGCCTACCCCGGAGCCCAGTTCTACCCCGGCTGCCATCAGCTCAAGGTTACTGGCGGTGGCAACACTACTCCTACCGGCCTGGTCGCTATCCCCGGAGTTTACGTTGGTAGCGACCCCGGTATCACCTACGACCCTTACAAGGGTGAGTCTTCTTCACTATCACTATTTATTGTAACGTGTGCTAACCCGCTCTGCAGCCACCACCTACAAGATCCCTGGCCCTGCCGTGTTCAAGTGCTAAATGTAGCATTAAGTCTGAATGAGCATGACTCTTCCTCCCACTAGTTGGATTTCCATTATCATGACTGCAAGTCAAGCTTCTTGAACATAAATTGTTTTTGTACATGTGTCAAGGTTACTGAACATAAATACATTTGCATGTACATATATAGCAACTACATACGGGCTCTGACGCCAAATACTCCGTTGTCAACCATGAGACTCCCTAAGCTTGTGTGATGTAACAAACGAACATTGAAAAATTCCACCGTTACCCCAGCATTATTTCTCGTTCGTCGTCTTTGTTCCTGAGGAATTGAAAGTTGTCGCCCGCTTGACGACTTGCACCACTTCTCCGGTTGGAGACTCAGTATGCACCCACCAATGCCAGATGACAGCCAACAACACCACGAAAACAGTCAAAGGAATTGAGATCCACCACATGGTCCAGAACAACGGTGTAAGTCTGACATCCCAAGTTGTTCCATCGGTGTGAAACTCAGATGAGAACAGTTGAGACCCGACGACCGTAGCGACACCAGTAGTTGGCAAAAAGATCATGGTAATGGCCGCGATGACCTTCATAGAATTCGAATCCTGGATCATCACCATCGAGTCCTGCTGGGTGACGAGGTTGAACGAGAGGGTGATGGCGTTGTCGATGCGCTTCTGGAGGCTGTTGAGCCGCAGCTGACTAGAGACAAAGAGTGATCGACGGTACTGAAGAGTTTCGCGCAACTGCTTAAGAACTGGCTCGCGAGCGGTGGGTTGTTCTGAGTGTTGGTGGTTGCCGACGTTGTGCAAAGTTGAATCGACGAGCAGAATGCACGATTCAATTGCCTCGGCGATGTGGATGATGTGCTTGGCGCAGTTATGCATAGCAGCAAATGGGACCTTGGAGCTCATCTTGCGGATGTTCTTTGAATTTGCGTACTCGAGGATCAACTATATCTCACTAT
This sequence comes from Fusarium continuum, assembly GCA_013184455.1. Lineage (NCBI taxonomy): Eukaryota > Fungi > Ascomycota > Sordariomycetes > Hypocreales > Nectriaceae > Fusarium > Fusarium continuum. Next base: position 47,406 of record JABCKB010000110.1, on the reverse strand, counting down.
TAGCTGGTTGTGTGGTATTGCAAAGAGGGAGAGCAACTTACGTGCTCCAAAGGGCCAAAAATGGTGTTCATCTTCCAAACAGTATCGTCTACTTCAAAGTAGAGCGCTTCAAAAACGAGATCAAACAAAATGTATGGATCTGTCGCAACATGCTGCCACGCTTTCGCAGCGACAAACTCGTTGATCCTCTGCCTCACTCTAGGCAGAGCACCAAAGCAGACAAGGGTGGTGCTTCCATTATTCTCAACTCGGAGGAAGAACCCTGCGCGATGCCAGCTGTAGTCTGCCTGCGGGAGGCTTGATATGTGATAGCCCATTGTAGCCGCGCGGTTATCAACCTCGGGTGCATTTCCGGGGCCCTGCTTCACGTCGATGTTTTTGCAGAGAAAATGAAACCAAGAGCTGGATCCGTGACTATCTGTGGTTCTTCCAAAGCTGTGACTCACGGATTGGAGACGTTCCTTAGTGAAGTCGCTTGGGATGCTGAGGATGTTGAAGAGTTCGATGCATTGCGAGAGGGCATCTCGACGGGGAAGATCCAGCGGTGCAAAACTTGAAACTGTCAGTATTGATAAATACCCAAGCCCGAGAGAGGTTTTGCATTCTTGCTGTTTGGAATAAATCCGTCAGTTGGTTCGAGACAAAACTTACACAATTCTTAAATCCGCCTTTTGTCGCAGGCAATGGGCGTTGGGCTCCAGGTACCAACGGCCTTCAGGATGATCTACAAGTAATGAGCACAAGGCAACAACTCACTCTACAACTTCTTGTAACTTGCCGTGAGTTACTTCCCAAATGTTGAGCATCCATTGTGGAAAAGCGATTGCCAGCGGCGTCTGAGTCGCCTCTTGGGCAAACGCGTCGTATGGGTTAGCTCTCCGAGTCCACGACATGATTAGTCTTTCGAATTTATGAGTTCAAAGTTCAATAACGCTGAACGAGTTGACTGATCGTCAGTTTGACCGTCTTATGATAGAGAAATCTGTTACCATGGTCTCAGCCTCGACAACTCAGGGGGCTTCTACTGTTGAGTCCCTGGTGCCAAACCACACAGTTCGTTCAGCGCAAGCGCCCCTTCCAGGCATCTAGGACCACGGCGTCGGGATTTTTTCCTATGTACAGAGTATAGCACCATTTTATTCCAGCTATTTCAAGGATCCTGCAAGCTTGCAGCCCTTGGATGTGTCTAGACCAAGCCATGTTTCAACCACAAAACGCCATGTCGCCGTCTCTGAACGGAAATGGGCCGCCAGCTAAACTGGGCACCAAAAGAGAATAACCAGAACTTCCCATTCGTCTTTTTCTCGCGCAAAATTTAGGTTAAGATTATCATGCTTCCCGACCTCCCGGGTTGGGTTACACTTAGACCGATCTAGCTCCCAGGGCTGAAAAGTCGTTGACCAGGGGTCCAAATCCAAATGCCGCTCGCTATTCGCTCCCCGCCACTCAGAGTTGACGCTATATCTGCAACTCCCGCTTATCTCTGGACCCCAGCTTCTCATATGACCATTAATAATAGTCGTGCAGGTTTCACTACCGAGCGGGACGTTGCCTCTCTTAACTTAGTTTTCGGATAGATTTTTGGGGAGGCGCCAGTAGCGATCCCCTGGTGAGACATCGACATCCTCAAACTTCGCCCAGCATGCCGCTTTTGGGAAAGAGGCTGGAGGTTATTTCAGACCCTTGGCTGTGTTCGTGGCTGTTTCCAAAGGCGTCAGGCCTCACAAGGCGTCCTATCTTGTCATTGCATTCAGGACGATATGCCAGGGGTTAGTTGGTGGAGGGCTGGGCATTCTTGCAAGCCACGGCTGAACAATCACACCCAACGGCCAATGTCTCTCTTCCAAGTGACATCTCTAGACTCAGCCGCTTCTAATAGTCTGCTGTCCAGGGACTGGACACCACGGAAGAAGCCGTCTCCCAATCTGTTCCAAAGCGTCCTATCACAGTCCTGATTATCGTGAGGCTGTATGCAGGAGGTCAAGAATAGTCACACGGCCCACTCCCTTCATGTCAGTCATGAGCGGCTCTCGATCAAGAATGTAGGGACTCTCTATTGTATGAAAAGTCTAGGTCTCCGGTGGCAAAAGGAACGGCGCTATCAAGTGCGTTGCATCGAGGTATAGTTGGAACATGGGGGTCTAGTCTAGGCATTCCCATAGGCACGGGGTGTTGCACCCATTCAGTTTCAGCTCCTTTTTTTCAGGCTGGCGGCTCCTTTGTCGCAAGTCTCCACGATTCTGCTGTCGGTTTATTAGCGTTGAGAAGAACCATCTGCCTCTCTGACGAACTCGGACCCCTTTCTATTTCTTCATCTCGCGTTTCATAGTCTCTTCCTCAACACGCTGCTCATATTTGAATCATGGTATTTTCTCCTCTTTTCCGTTTCCCTGCTTCGCTCAGTTATTGATACTTGCAACAGGCTCACGCACACGGAGGGCACTGGGATCCCAACTCTGTTGGCAAAGTAAGCCCACTCGGTTGATATCTCAAATGCAAAGACACTGACAAGGCCAGTATAATCAAACACCGCCTGCTGTACCGCACCAAGCACACGGTGGTGCATACACTCCAGGTAGCTCTGTTGTTGTGAGTGTCTATGAGTCCTTCTCGTCCTCCCAGCCTTCTCATACCATTCCAGTCCTACCAGAACCAACCATACACTCATCCTTATCAACAATCTGTATCACCTTCAACAAGTCCTCTCTCGGCTCAGGACGCCAGCTATCCAGCCTCACCTGGGTCCCTAGGATACCAACAGTCTATCCCTCTTGGACAACCTCAGGCTCAGAACACCATGCAGTACCAGCAACACCACCAACAGCCCTTGGTTAGTATAGATAACATCTTCATCTCTCACAATCACTAACAAAACAAGGCCCAAAATGGCCAGCACGGTGTTATCTATCAACAGGGGACTAGCAGTGGTCAGCAGGACGGGCCAATGGTAAAGCTCTTCCGCGGTTGTTTTTGTTTCTAGCCTCTAAATTGAACGTTTCTTAGCAGAACAAAGCTGCCATTGTCCCCGTAACCACCGCGCCGCTCACGGCCACCAACAGCGCAGATGAAAAAGAAGTAAATGCCCTCCCTGCAATGCCATGAGTTCTTACTAACAGGTTTCTCCAGAGGGCTGAGAAGGAGTTCCCTGTCAAGCTCAAAGGAAGCAAGCACTTCTTTGAACCGCGCTCGATCTACCGATGGCGCAACCCCGTCCTGTTCCAGAAGCCTGGGTATAACTACACAGGCAGCGAGGCCAAGATGAGACATCGAGATTATGCTGGTCGTGTCTCGTTCAAGCCTCGTTCAGATCGATATCTGCATCACAATGATGGTTACCTTCGCAACATGTACGTAGCATGCACGGATGACATCTACGAAGCACCTGGCACTTCTACTTGGAAGAGAACCTATGTTCGCAAGGTCGCTCCCATGAAAGTGCGCATTGCTACATGGATCATCGACTTCAGCTACGATCCCCAGAGCTGGGAAGACTGGGGTATCATGGTGTTGAGGACCTTCCCTGCGGCTATTGCTATGGCTCTTGTTGTAAGTTTCCGGGCTCTAAACTATCATAATACAGATACTGATGATACCAGTTCTGGGATGGTAAACCCACTGTCATCTTGCGAAACCTCGCCTATGCCCCTGTGCTCTACAAATACCATGGCGATGCCAAGGTCTGGAGCAACTTACTCGAAAACCGCAAGGGCTTGTCTCTCATGGCTCGCAACAACCAGGTCTATCGCATGTTGCGACCTCGATATCTGTGTTTCCTCCGTGAGCCATTCAATGATGAGAACAGGGGAGTTGATGTCCGCAGTGTCGTCGAGTGGGAGAACAGCGATGGTCAGGATAGCAACCTTTCCTATCTATTTGTCGCCTACTCTACAGAGCACTTCAACCATGGCTCTGAGCAAGACATGGTTGCTCTTCACTACATTGCTGAGACTGCTTGCCGAGCTGCTAAGCTGCCTGCGTACTGGATCGCTTGCAGCTGCATGCGTGATGAGAATGAACTAGAGTCAGATGTAAGTATTGTCATAAAGTCTTGATGTTCGTGTCGGCTAATTATACCAGGTGTATCGTATCTCGGACGTTCTCCGTGGTGCAGACAGAATGGCCATTGCTGTGGGTAGAGGCAAGGGATCCCAGGCTGGGCCTTCAGGCAAGGCCAACACTGAATCCCTCCTTCGAGAATGGGGAAGTCGAATGTGGACGTTCCCAGAGGTTCTCCTGAGCCCCGGCCGAAACATCTCGGTCTATACTCGCGATGGTAACCTCCAGTCCCCGCTGGTTATCGCCAAGAACCAGTTCGCAGCACAGGTTTGGACTTACATGGACTCCAACGTGGCTCGTCACCTCATTGACCACTACTTGGGCTCCATCAACCTGAGCCGTCTGGAGCAAGCTGTGCTCGCATTGAAGTGTCTGTATAGTCGTCATACCACAGAGTATCTCCCTGGTGACCAAGCATATGCACTCATGGGTCTCTTGAGACTTCGACCCCAAGTCGACCGGACCGATACGGCCTTCCAGGCTTTCTCAAGACTGTCCTTGGCGAATGACTCTGACAGGCTTCTTGAGAGATATATCTGCACACTACCTCTGGATAAGGACCAATCATGGTATAACATGGAGGATGCCTACGAGTCTTCTCTGTGGGATATCACACCGTATTGCCAGGTGGCTGGCATCTCTGACAACGATACCATCATCATCGATGGTGCTTGGGGTATTTCCATCCGCTGGAAGTCCTTCTATCCAGTGTACTGGTCTACCGGCCCATCCTGGAAGAGATACCTGGCCGGTCTCGCTATTGAATGGAACGGAGCCTTCTTCATCGCGGCTATCGCGCTCATTGCAAGTGGCGCTGCTGCCAGCAGTGGTTCTTCATCTTCTTCCGCTAGCGGTGTTCCTGGTGCTTCAACCGGAGGCAGCGCCGCCGGGACAAGTCTGATCGCCCCCGGTGTCATTTTCCTGCTCCTGTTCCTGTACATCTGGATGATCACCCCGAACCTGGTTCGCGTCATCTATGGCGGCAAGTTTGCCGACACGCAGGCCGAGATGTTTGGCTTTGAAGGCCACCTCAACGCCCCTACCATCGAGAGAGCCATCTTTGGTGGAAACTTTGGCCGTTTCTCTTGGACCACGAATGGCAGCCCTCTCAGCCGAAGTGTAATCAACGAGTTTGGTGAGCGTGTCGGAATTGACCCCTACAAGGATCCCGAGGTGCGGATGAAGGTTGAGGCAGCCAAGCAAGCCCGTCCAGGTGATATGAGAGTAAGTTCCGGCCCTATACACGATACTGATAATTTAGCTGAGCTGACAATATTAGATTTTCACTCTTGTCGACACTTACAACATGGAGTTGACCCTATTTGAAGCTGTGAGGCCACCGGTGACTCTCATGTTCTGTGCTTCCGAGGGCGGCATGCAGCGAGCCATCGGGTGCTCCTATGAGTGGGAGACACAGACTATGTACCGTGAGACGGTCCTCAGGATGCCCACAACTGCCTTGAATCGTATGGATCGGGTTCCTCGGTTCCGCATGGGTATTCAACGACCTCTGTATCCATCTGCTCCATTGAATGGCGCTGTTTAAGTCCATCGCGGGGACGATTGACAGGCGCGACAGTGGAGGCTGTGCTCTATTTTTTGTTTTTTCTTTTTCTTTTTTGCTCTGCACGGCCGTCATTACTCGATGGTTAGTACGTAATCGGACTTTCCGCTGCTTGTGTAACTAATTGCAACGGCGTGTGTTCGTGAGTTGAGGAGAACAGCGTTCAACTTACATACCTGCCGAGTTCATTGTTACCTCATTTCCCGTGGCATTGGCTGACAACAGCTTGATGATTCTTGAGTGGTGTTTTCCGAGCGAGATGATAGGATTCTAGAACACGATATCTTTCATCACCACAGCTCATCAAATTACACGTACACAAATATCTGCTGTTCATAGCAAGTGTCATTGTCGATGAGTCTTCAGAATGCGACGTTCGCTCCTCCAATAATTTACATGAAGCAAAAGCCACAGTAAACCACCATGCACCTGTCCTTTCCACCCAGTATTCGTCACATGCAGCCTCCGCCCTGACTCAAACGACTGGTGAGGGACTCGTGTGGACTCGGAAGATTCAATGGTGTAGAACTGTTGTGGCTTGCAGTGCCTGTATCGGAGATCGGATAAGGACGTCGTTATACGCTGTTTTGATAGTGCTTTGCAGGAAGTAAGGATGTAGTAGCCATGAAAGACGATTCTAGCGACGAGTTAGCATTGCAGTCTCATAGTACGGTGACTGGTGAAAAGAACAGACTCAGTAGCGAACGAAACTCCAGCTCAAGGATTCGCTTTCTTGTGCCAAGTGGTATCGTAGCCGAATGCAGGTTGATAGTTCCGAGTTCAAGATCGAGGTTCACAGTAGAGTGTTTGAGATGGCAGAACGCATTAGGGAGTTCGACTCTAAATAACATTAGGTGTCAGCGATAATCAAGCTAACAGAACATAGGGACTTACCTCAGCATGTTTTTGGTATCAGCACTCGCGTGGCACTGCAGCTGAGCTGAGATTGTCGACTTTTCCTAATTTAAGTATAGGGTTGTCAGCTTGCGCCGGTGGGTAGTCGTCGGGGTTACCACAAGGTTGGTATCATCATGCTTTGGGCTCTAAACCCTCAGAAGTTCAACTCTCTCCCCATTAGACCACCCACCTTGTAAGTAAATGTATGAGCCAGTGGCTAACAGAGACCATGAGATATGGCTGGAAGGTAGAAGACGATGAACACTTTCCATTGTGGTAGGGGGAGTGAGGCTTGTCGATGATGATGGAGAGGTATGATGCTTGTCGATGATGATGAATAGGGGATGAGGCCTGTCGATGATTAAAGATGGGGAGAGAAGATGATGAGAAAAGATGAAAAGAGACGGGGAGAAATCGAGGAGTAAAGGAGTTAATATACCTCTGTTCTTACTTCTGCGCACCTTCCTCCGTTCCGTTGATGATCATTGAAGTCGCTCTAGCCGCGTTACTGGCTTAGGAAGGACCGGCGGCAACATATTATCAAGAGCAACTAGGAACCTTCTACTTCTGAACCCCTTTCTGGGAAACAGGTGTCCTGAAGCTTTCTAGATAGGTAGGTAGATACCCAGGTGTAGATGAGAAGATATGTACTTTCTATACAAGTTACGGCTATTCTTCATTATATCAACTGTGCTGGATTTGTACAGATTCCGTGACACGAACTCAGCTGCCTATGCTGCTCATAAACAATGCGTCCAGATCTTTCAGCACTAAAAAGACAAAAAGATCTATCGCCGCAAACTTTTTCTGCGCTACCGTGATGATTGAATATCCTCAAGTAGATACCTTAAGGTACCTAGTGACACGAAAGAGTAGGGAAACAACGTCAAAGGAAGGGCCTGTTCAACAGTGACGACATGCGCCGCACGCCTTCCCTTATGTGACGCCGTCCATATCACGGTATTGGTCAGGTCTCTTTCCTCATATAATAGGTGATAGCTTCACAAGCGGAAATAGGTACTATCCCGAAGAATGTTGTGACCGGCAGAGTTCTGTACCTCGTCCCAGTAATCTCTTTCCTACCTCCGACCCGAGATCAGACACTCTTGCAACTCACTTTCCTAGTACTTTCAAACCACACAGATGATCGTTGCTACCTATCTACTTGACTAGGCACTAGAATTAAAGAAGATCTTAGTGCTCCGTCATTGCTCTGCCTTGCTACCTGTGGGATAAGGTATGACATCCATGTCCAGATACTCCTGTCTTTGGGTTTAAGGGCACTCTTCCAAGTTTAAAGAGCGACCTTCGTCTCAAGATGAAAATCCGCTCGAACTTTCCCAGATTGTAACAGTTTTCAAATTCCTTCTAATGAGTTCTTGCCCAGTTCCAATAGGCTAGCCAAGCCAGGCAGGCATCGGGTCGTTGCTGAAAAACGAGCTTAGTATTCAGACTAGGTAGGTAGGTACTAACCTACAGTAAAGTCATTACCATCAAGCGCCGTTGCTAAAGAGAGTCATCCGGGCGGTATCTCTGAGAGCTCGGCCGAATGTTGCTCATTTGCATGAATGCCTAGAAGAGGCAAGCACCACGTGTGATAAGGGCGCATTGATTAGGTAGATATAGCTGCATTGCATCAACAGATCAACCCTCATATGTCACATTCTCGGCGACTGCTTGAAATTTGTTGGAGATGTAAGCGCACTGCTCATCTCAGGGATGACTTCTCTTTCACCTTCTTAATTACAGAGACTGAGTGTGGAGTTATATTTATCGTGGTAGGAATAAATTCCGTCAATGATGGACCTTGAAGTTGCGGGCTTTACCTCGGCGATTTGATTTATTGATCTTTTGTATTTATTGGGAGCACTGCTGCCTGCTGCTGCCTGCTGCGGTGCATCAAGTCTCCGGGCAAGCTTTGCATGTGCCAAACGAAAGAAAAGAAAAGCTTGATTTTTCTGGGTATAAAACCCGGGTCTCCCCAATCTTGGACTCTTTTTTTCTTCTTCTCTTTCATGACCAAGCGGGCAGTTTTGTTACCACAGGGTTGCCAAGTTACCACAAGACATAGTCGCGCCAGTGATGAACCCATAAAAGAAGCTATCTAGCAGGATGGCACTAGTGTCTCCAAAGCTGCCCGCTATCATCATGGGTACTGAGGCACTGCGATGTCTGATTCTTGTTGTTCTTGTCAGTTTGATGCTCGTCATTTTTTCTACTTTCAGACTACATATGGTTAGTTATCCATAGCTGGGTTTCTCCGGTGGTTTCATCGCGATTAGGGAGTAATAGCGAGGTAAACAAGGCAGTACGTAGGTAGTGGTAGTATGAATGGGATTCGGATCAATGCGGATACACATCCAATGATTTGAGGATAACTCTGTTAAGCTATGACAGAAATACTAGAGCACCTCATCTCGGCTCGTACTCCGCGAAGTGCGTGACTATTTTCTGCCTTCTCATCATCCAGTCCCTGGCGTGCGCAAGATAGCTCTTATCGATAAGAGGCGGGGCATCTGCCTCAAGCATCCAACATCAACTCTTCTTCTGCCTGCAGTACCTCCATCTCTACACCTCATACTAAAACATCCCGGGCCGTCACAATGGAGGCATCTGCTCTCAAGGCATGGGGTATGCCACTTTTACTAATCTTGAAAGACCCACAAACTAACAAATGCGACAGAGTTGGACAACAACGTCCAGTTGATCGACCCCAAACGCGACGCTCTCTACAAATTCGACGAGGATGCTCAGAAGGCCAACAATGAGGAAAGAGCCTGGAAGCAAGACCCCAACTACTTCAAGCATGTACGAATAAGCGCCACCGCTCTCATAAAAATGACCATGCACGCCCGTTCCGGTGGCAACCTCGAGGTCATGGGCTTGATGCAGGGCTACACCAACCAAGGCACATTCATCGTCACTGATGCATTCCGACTTCCCGTTGAGGGAACAGAGACTCGAGTCAACGCCCAGGGCGAAGCAAACGAATACCTCATCGAGTATCTCGACCTTTGCCGAGCGCAGGGCCGAAAGGAGAACGTCGTGGGCTGGTACCACAGTCACCCAGGCTATGGATGCTGGCTGAGCGGAATCGACGTAGACACAGAGGCTATGCAGCAAAAGTGGCAGGATCCTTTCCTTGCCGTCGTCATAGATCCCGACCGTACCATCAACTCCGGCAAGGTTGAGATTGGTGCCTTCAGGACATACCCGGAAGACCACAAGCCTGGTAGTGGCACTGCCACCTCTGACGGCTTTCAGGCAGTACCCCTCGCCAAAGCCGCCGAGTTCGGTGCTCACGCGAGCCGTTACTACAGCCTCGAGGTCTCCCACTTCAAAAGCTCCCTCGACTCGCACCTACTGGAGCTGCTCTGGCACAAGTACTGGGTGCAGACTCTCAGCCAGAACCCGCTCATCACGAACCGTGACTATGGTAACAAACAGATGCTCGACCTAAGCTCGAAAATCAAGGAGGCAACGACAGGCATTACCCGAAGTCGAGCTGGACAAGGGATGATGATCGGGACGACCAATAAGAGCTCTGACAAAGCGGTGGACAAGCTGGTTAAGGATGCAAACTTGATTGCCTCCAAGGAACAGTCTGGGCTTGTTGCGAATCAAGTCAAGGTCAGCGTTTTTAACAACCTCGGATTAAAGGCGAATCCTACGTCGTGAGGGGGCTTAACGGACTGTATTTATGGGAATGCATGTAGCATAAAGAATCGGCATAGATGGCGTTTGGAGGTGAAATCAGCAAGCTTTATCTTTCTCTATCAACTACATGGCCCAACCTGTGCGCCCTGTTGATGTGGTATCCTTACTACTCTTCAATACAATGTTTCCACATTGTCCAGCGGTAGATCCAGGCTAGGTGGGTCTTGGGCCGAGGATCGTCAACTTTATAGATAAGCGTAAAATCAACGACAGCGACAGAATAAAGCTATGATGCTATCACAGCACCTTCTGATACCACCAAGTTTCATTACTGCACCTCGAAACATCTCTTCTTTTAATATTGAAACACCACGCTGTTCATTTGCTGTGACGGGTTAGTACCTGGGTGTGTCACAAAGAGTGTCTTATCCCAGATGCCCTTGCGCCACCGATGCCAAGACTCCTTGCGTCGTGATTTGCAGCCCGCATCAGTGCTGGATAATGTGAAGATTACGGCACGCATTCCTCCTTTTTTCACAACTTATCATCACAAGCAAGTTCACACTAATTGAGAGTTTATTTTAGGAGCCATACCCGGTAGTGAACAATCCGCCGGTTTGGCAATATAAAGGTTACCCTACATGGCTGATGCTAGAAAGATCCACTTCCTTTCAAAATCATCACGGATAGGGATATTGTAATAAGGCACTCTAGGCACTGCATTTTGTATGTGTACTCCGTACATTCTGTGGCTGGAGCAGATGGAAGCTTGCATGGTTTGAAGCCATGTGTCGCGTCCAGCCATCGGCAATGTTACAGATGGCACCTCACAAGACGAAGATGATCTACAGAAATCTAGACGCTACGCTTGTACGACTGAGCACGTTGTGGCTCAACCTTGACCAGGAAACGATCGCCCCGTATCCGAGCACACGACGGCCAGAGAAGGCAAAGCGAGGCGTGGTGATTTAAGTTGGGGGATCAATCGGTGTCATTTAGGATAGAATTCAACTCAAAGAGTCGCTTCTTTCTATACTGTCGGTCCTTCTCCTTACGAGAAATCACCAGGGGCAAGACGTTTGTGTGGGAGGAATATGGGGATGGATGCATTGATGCGTTCAGTGGCTCAAAGCTAATCCTGACGAAACACGGTCAAGACGTCACCCTTGGTTACGAAACTCATCGGCCATCGGCGTCTCAGCAACTCTCACATGCTGAGCTGAATTCCGCGTTTTACTCGGGAACTGCCTCGACAGCACGGGTTGTGCAATACTGCTGTGACTGTTGACTGAAAAACAAAGAGACAAACGGGAAATGAGCCATCCGTGAATGACATGGGGCAACTGCAGGACATTTTGTATCCAGATTTTATACCATCCTTGCCGCTGCTGGACACCCTCTTTTGAAAGATTTTCCTAATCCATGGCGTGCTGATGCCGACTTTGGTCTTGATGGTACAGACTACAGTTATCTCAGCCGGACAGGCCCCGAAAAGGAGAAGACCTGACGTCGATGTTCCCTTTTTCTTCTTCTTCTGGGAACTCCCGGTCAGTAAGTGACGTGACGTCATGGATAGCTCACTCCAACGTCGAGCTAACGAAAGCTTTGACACGATCGCGGCATTGGCTACGACCGGTATCAGCCCACGCAGCCCACGCAACGCGACTGATTAGACCGAGCTGAGGGAGAGGGGAGAGGCAAAAGGAGAGAGGGGAAAAGCAGGGCACGCGAGCCTGCAATCAACAAAAAAACGGCAAGTTAGGCCATTACGTGTCATTAGGTTAAGAAATTAGACGATGACGATGGTCTAGCTTGAGTCCATGATGGCTTGGCCTTTCTATTCAGTGGAGACCTGGGGAGCAAGGGTGCTAAACAACGCCAGCTCCCAGCTCCCAGCTCCAGATTCATTCCTGCCAAGAACGGGTATCCTTGTTTCTTTGACGTGGAGGAAAATATCGGAGGCTCATCCGTACCCTTGCTAATTCGCTGTCAGCTCTCTGCAGGTGGGAATTGTATCATGGGACAGGCAGATCATTGTCAATCCGCACGAACCCACCTTGGCGATCCGGAGAGAAGACTTCGGGAATAACCAGAATATCTGCAAGGCTTCAACATCAATCATCTCGACCAACCTACATAAAATTCCATTCGTGTCGGTTCGATGGCAGAGCGTGGAGATGCTAGGCTAGGATGAGAGGACGTACAGGGTCGGACCTGCACCACCGACCAATACTTGGCAGCGCGAGCAGGTGAAAAACTGCAACATTTTCTTTGATTGTTGTCGTACCTAGCTTTATTTAGTCCAGCGACCTAACTAAGCAGGGTCTGTGAGACATGTTGCAACATTGGACGGGCTTGTCTGGGGCAACCTGCTTTATGAGCCCATCTTGAATCAGCTAGACAGTGAATGCAATAAACAATGACTGTAGCAGTAGGAAAAGCCTCGGGTGGCTGGTAATTGTCAACGGCTTTCATCTCATTGCTGGTCAAGGTCTAGACCGTCGTCAAGGTAGCATCATGACATGAATGCAGTATTAAACAACTTGCCGTTGTTCCTCAGCCCAACTCTCCCCTGGCGCTTGAAACGCCTCTTACTAGGGGCCGAGCTGTATCATCAAAATAGAGAGGCAGTTCAACCCTTGTTGTCTTCAGCTGTTGCCCTGGCCTGGCCATTTTCTTTCCCTTTTCCCGCTCCTTTGCCGCGATTGCAGCTCTGGTGATCCGTTTGAACCCTTGCTTGGCTCTTGAGTACCTTGTTACGCCGTAGGGTTCGCTCCGGATTCAATGTCATAGCCCAGGCAGGGGGGCCCAAGCAAGCAAGCAAGCAAGCAGGCAGGCAGGCAAACAAGTCAGTGATTCAATGAATTGGATGCCAATGCCAGTGTCAGTACCAGTGCCAGTGCATTTGAGAGTGCCTTGATCAAAACCGATAGCGTGTCAAGATACCTGTAAAAAGCAGCCAGTAGCGTACTAGGTAGCGCTGGCGCTGGGCCTGGTCAACGCAGCATCTCTGAAAATCGGCCGATGACGTCCTCGATCACCGTCGTCGCCCTTAGCAAACGTCAACGTCACTCACTCACTCCCTTTTCCAACCCAACCATCAAATCTTGCCCGGATCCAGCCAAACGTGTAACTAAGGTAATGAAACCTTGGCCTGGCTACCACCGCCACTAGATACTTAACGATCATTTCGTGCCTGTCTGTCACAGGGAGTCTCTTTCCCAGAAAAAAAGTATATCTAATCCAGCCTCTCTCCTGCCATTCACCTGGAGTTCTTTCCTCATTTCATCTCTCGGCCGATACCTAATACAATACCCAACTGCTTTGTGATACCCATCCCTTAGGATACCAAACAACAGCTTTTCCCTTTTTTCTTTTACCTACCGACGCCACGCTTCTCTTTTACCCACCTGTCACCATAATAAGATCGACCTCAGCATCGTCTCTTGTTTTACTATCGTCGTCACTACAACTCTACTAGAGTTAGTTACTTCATCAGTTACAGGTCCATACTTTTCGGTGGCGTAACGACTTAATAACGAGATACCCCATACACCGTTGCCCATCATGTCCACCGGTGTCGACGTCAACAAACCCACAAACACCAAAACCAAGGAGGCCGATGTCAACCGAAAGCTCCAGGTCTACGGTATCATCTCTGCCTTCCAGAACGGCAAGGTCCCTTCAGTGAGTGTTCTCCTCGAGATTTTCCCTATGATCATATCCTGACGCGCTTAACCTCAGAACGACCAAATCGATGTCGCCCTAAACAGTTTTCTCGCCTCTCGCGCCCTTTCCGGCCGCCACGAGAAGCTCTCCTCAGAGGGCCAAGAGCTTGTCAAGGATGCTGCCAACGCTGTCAAGCAAGCCAAGCACCTTCTTCTCTCCAAGAACGAGGGCAACCTGATCCAGGACTTCATCTGGCAAACGACTCAGTTCGATCCCAAAAATGTCAACACCCCCAATGTCCCCATCAGTAAGGACGCTGCCAAGCAGGATGGTGACCAAGCTCTGGAGGGTCTGAGAACCCTAGGCACGCTGCTCATCACCAACGGCCAGTTTCGAAAGCTTCTGTCTGATGCTACCGTCCTTTTCCGCGATATGGCTGGCGATGCTGCTACCAATGCCGCTGCCCGTGTCCGCCCCTCACAGGAGCAGCTCCGACAGATCGACGAGCCCGCTCAGGACAACACCTGGCACGAGGCCCCCGATTTCTCCAAGGAGAACTTCAAGCAGCAGGCCAAGGGCGTCTATGGCGGAAACCCTAAAGAGGATGCCAAGGACGTTGCTCATGCTGGCACCAACGCTGCTACCCCGGGACAGTCCATTCAGCAAGGTCAGCAGGGTAACGTCCCTTCCGCCGGTGCCGCTCGCGACGCTGCACACCAATCAGACCCTCAGGCTGGAAAGAATGCTGCCAAGCAGGCTGTCGAGTCCAAGTTCGAAAACAAGGTTGATCCCGAGACCAAGGAGAACATCCTGCAGCGTAACGAGGAGTACCGCCGCCGCGCGAGAAATTACTTTGATAAGAAGATGCCTCAGGAGCGCAAGGACCAGACTATCTGGCGCCTCAAGAAGATGATTCTTGAGTGCCAGCAACATGAGGACTACTCCCAGGCTATTCAGACCCTTCTTCGTCTTGCTGAGTCTTATGGCCGCCACGGCCGCACCATTGGCCAAGGATCTACTGATACTGCGAAGGACGCTCGCGGTGGCCTTAGCGCCGCTGAGCGTGATCTTCGCACCATCATTGAGCGATTTGCTAACGGTACTTCCACTGAAGACCTCTGGGAATCCATTAGCCAGATCTACCGCGATGCCGACAACGATCGTGAGCTCAAGGATTGGTTCAAGGCTATGGACTCTTACGTTCGCCGATGCCTCCTTCAGCAGGGCTACATACTCGAGGATGAGTCTACTCGTGAGTGGGATCAGCTCTACGACCAGGGCAGGTACCTTCTCCGCGACAAGTACCGCGGCCACACAGACCGTATTGTCGATGAGATTAAGTTCCTTGCGGAGCAGTTCGATCAGGATGCTCAGAACCATGCCTTTGCTCAGTCTCTGCAGAAGCTGTTCAAGGACCTTGGTAACGACCAGGATGGCAAGCCTGTCTTCAAGCCTCATCTGCTCAAGGACTTGAGAGATGTCATTATTCCTGCTGCTCTCGAGAACATTGCCTACGTCCCCATTCCTCGAATCGAGTACACTGACTCTCAGTTCGATGCCATCATTGAGAACCTCGTTCTCGAGAGCGACAACTTCGCCCCTAACGTCCTCGAGATCTCCAGCGAGAACTACTTCCGCTGGGGTCGCAAGAAGATTGCCAACAAGAAGCACCAGACCATCGAGGTCAAGGTTGCCGGCATCCAAATGGACCTGCGCGACGTGAGCTTCCACGTTAAACGCAAGCAGGGCTTCCCTTCGATCACCGACACTGGTGTTGCTGACATCATCCTCCCTGGCGATGGTTTCTCCTTCAAGATGAAGGTATCAACTGCCGAGAAGAAGGATCGCCAGAACTACTTCAAGGTTGAGAAGGTTGATGTTGACTTTGCTAAGCTTCAGATCAAGGTGAAGCAGTCCAGCCATAAGCTGCTGTTCTCCCTTTTCAAGCCTATCATGCTTAAGGTCATCCGCCCCCCTCTGCAGAAGGCTGTTGAGAAGGCTATCAAGGACCAGTGCAACAAGTTCGACCAGTTGCTCTTCCAGATCAAGCAGGAGGCTGATCGCGCCACTGCTGAGGCCAAGAACGACCCCGAGAACGCCCCTAACATCTACAACCGCTACTACAATGCTGCCCAGAAGCAGTTCACCAAGGGCAAGAAGAAGGCTGAGGAGGTTGCTTCTGACAAGAAGGCCAATGTTGCCATGACCAAGGAGGACAGCATTTTCCCCAACATCAACCTTCCTGGTGGCATCAGCACCAAGGCTACTGAGTACAAGGAGCTTGCTCGCAAGGGAGATAAGTGGGAGAGTCCCGTCTTCTCTATTGGCTCTGCCAAGAGAAGTACTGATATTCCTGCCGCTCCCAAGATTCAACGCAAGGCTCATCCTGTTTCTGATCTCGGTCCTAAGAACACTGGTTCTGGCCTTGACTCATACCAGACTGGTAACGGTCAATCGTACCCCGGTAACGGCCACACCGGTAATGGTGCCTTGAACGGTAATGGTAATGGCTACCACGTCGGCAACGGCAACGGCAACGGCTACTCAAACAGTGCTATTGATGGCAAGTACCTGGCTGGTAACGGCAATGGCCAGTCTGGCTTTGGTGGTCAAGGCATTCCTACCGGACAGGCTCCTGTCACTGCCGGCCACACCATTAACACTGTCTAGAGTCCTTGTGACGAGGATGCCAAGCAGGCACAAGAAAAATAATGGCGGAGGATTGTTGACGTTATACCCATGCTGATGAACTTGAGTTGTCTTTATTCTCTTTGTTTTTGATACCACAACGGAAGCAACGACGTCGGGTGGATAAAGCACAAGGGACTGTGCTTGGTTAAGAAAAACTACCGGTTTATTAATTAGTGAAGTGACGGCCGTTTCCTATGTTCGAGGGCATACACGATTGGCTGATAGTTGAAATTGACTGCTTTATCTCATGATGCTTTGCCTCGAAGTAATGATAGGATGTGTATTGAAGCGTCGTCTTGTCCATCGTCTTCATTGATAATATTCATCTCAACATTCTAGTCGGTGGGACTTTTACACCGTTGCATTTGCAAGTGGTGACGATTTAATGCCGAAATAATTGAGGCGAACAATGGAGTTAAATTGCAAGATAAGTTTGCACCACCCTAATTGTGGGGGGCTGTACGGAAAAGGTTTAGTGACTTACAACCTTAAGACTACGTCACCATGGAGGGACGAGTTGCTGGTCCTTTTGAGGAAACATTCATTGTTCAAGGGCCTAAAGTCTATGGTACTAAATAGCCACCGCAACCTCAGCCGATGGGTGTCAGTGATGTTTACTTTACCAAAGTAGGCATCATAATCACCGAAGATATAATAACATAACATAACATTGCATTACACACGTTCAGGAACTGCCAAACCAAATCTTGTCTTTCTTCCACATCTATTTCCTTACGTCTCCATTCATCCCTCTCTTCTACCCTGCCTTATATTAGGTGCTCTCGATGCGATAGCAGACGTCATGGCGTCTGAAACTCTCGCATCTGAACAAGTGCGTGCCCTCTTTGACATTCTCACACATCATGAGACATATGCGGAAATCCAGGGCTTCAAGTTTCCAGATGCCGTGACAAGCTACGGTTATCCCTTTGCAAGAACCACAGTTGAGCCGCAGACTACGCAGAGTGCACCACCAAGTATCGGATGGAGGAGTTGGGCTGGGACACCTTCTACCTCGCGGCCTGGAACGCCGAAGTTAGGGGCCGCTAAAGATGGGAAAGAACGAGTCAGCGGCGAGGAGAATGAGGAGGAGATGCCTTCCACGTCGCCCATTCTCCAGTCCATGCTCTCACGGTTCATCCTGAAGCTTCCTGGAGTGAGAGACCTACCGCGCGAGTTCTGGTCGGTTAGAGTTCAGGGCTTGCTGGCGAGACTTGGAGAGGCTGAATTGTCGGACAGCTATGACAAGGGCGCCCTAGGGACGAGGAAGGTGTTGGCGACGGGGTCGAGTGGTTTGATTGAGATGGTTAGTCGAGGAGTTCTGGGCGGCGTCAAGAGAACACATCAGCAGCCAGAGAGGACTTCAGGCAAAAAGTATGGTCAAACGGTCGAGTATGATCGGACCAAGGCAGCAGACCTTGTCAAGGCTTGGGATGATGTAGTCGAGGGCTTGGTCTATGGAGATCTGGCGGACCAGATGTTTGATCACTTCAGCAAAACCGCAGACCTCGAAAGCCATTCTCCTGTCATCGGAGCCGCAGCAGAATACGCCATCATCCAGTAAGTTGCCCCTCAACTTGATCCTAGCCACTCCTCGTTAACCGAACCAGTCTCGCTACCTTCATTCATCACATATTCGTCCTCTCTCCTGAAGGTCAATATCTCCTCAAACTCCTCGAAAACGTCCACAACCTCGTCCCCTACAAGATGGTCAAGCAGACGCTACGGATGGGCAATGCTGCTAGTATGATTAGCGCCATGATGCGCCTGCTCCTCGCCAAGTTGAGCGTTACGAGCGTCACCAACTGGATCGGCTTGACCGCCAACGCTGACGATGGCATGAACCTCTTGCAGCGCATCATTTCTCTTGTGCTGTCGTGGGATGCGGGCGAGTTCCGCAAGAGCGCCGATAAGGTTGAGAGAGCCAAGGATAGACCAAGCGATGAGATGCTTGAGGCGATTCGTCAGTATATTGCTCTAAACCGCCAAGAGCACGAGACTGTTAGAAATGCCAGCGAAGAGCATTCTCAGTCTATCATCACCGCCATATTCAATGGATCCAACCCGGCTTTGGCGATTCAACTCGACGACCAGAAGCACGCGCAATGTCTTGAGTACTACTCCGCTCTTCTCTCCGTGCGTGATCGCGAGAGCATCACGACTGCCTTTTGTCGACAACCCCCAGATCTCTTCACCGCAACTATCAAGGACCTCTTTGCTGCCTATGAGCCCATGATTCGTATGGTGCACTCTCAGATCGATTTACGTGAGCATGTCGAAGCTGGCCAATTATTTATCGATGAGTTTATCAAGGCCGGCAAACCGAAGAAGTCAGGCAGTATGCCAACGGTTGACGACTATGTCGACTTGTTCATGAGAAACCGAGAGCTCATGTACAGGTGGGTTCACGCATTCGCGGCCTCATGTCCTGATGTCTGGGAGGAGATGGGGAAGTGGACCAAAGATGCTATTCACAAGTTCCGTCAGGAACGGAGACCTGTTGAAAAGGCCGGAAAAGATGAGGCTACAGGCAAAACAAGCAATGGCACAGTCGATATGAGTACCATGGACGAGCGGCTGGACAAACTATTCCAGACTGTTCCGGAAAAGTCGCGAAAAGATGTACTAAGTGCTTTGGATAACCACGCCGCGTATCTCGCGCAGCTTGAAGCGTTATCTCTCTGTCGCCTCCAGCGCATCATCGACTCGGATGATCCAGAATCTGGCAACATGTCCGGTCCAGGAGTGTACCTCTCGCGGTGGCAGAGTCTTCTAGAAGATACAGCAATCACGCCAGGTAAACCAAAGGGGCCAGTCAGACATGGAAAGGACGTCAAGAATGCCCTGACGATGGGTAAGATAGGAGTGGAGGGCACGGAGAAGTCGAGGAAAGAAGCACTCCAAGCAGCACTCGAGGAGGCTGAGGAGGGACCTGATGCGCCTGACGTGGACGTGGTAGTGAGGGAGATGGCGGAAGGTTTTCGGAAACTGTTGCAAGAGAGCGCTGGGAAGGATACAGCGAGATGATAAAATAGCATACGGTGGAGGATTTAATGAGCGTTTGTAGAGCAATGGTTACGCATGAAGACAATGGTTATAAAGAGTTGATAGCAATTCTGGCCAAGTTAAGATAATTTTGGCAGGTTATGAACTTGATGATACATATAAGTCCTTCCGTCTTGGTATTCTTACACATGTTTTTCCCTTCCCAACTCGATAAGATCCTTGCCATTCTCCTCAAGTTTGAGAAGTTTGTGAGACATCACTTCTTGTGTGGCACAGATTCTTGACCTTGGTCATTCAAAAAGCGAAAAGCTTTCACAGATTCTTTCTTGTCTTTCCTCATTCCGAAATCCGACGAAGAGATTGAGGCTTTGAACGATCCTTTGTCAGAGAACGAACTCGGGGGATTTCCACGATCAATCTGCCCGAGTTTGTCATGTTGTACCTTCGTGGCGATCGCTCTGTAACCGTGTCTCCTCGGCCTGTGGACGGAGAGACACTCCTCGCTCTCGAAACATGATTGCCATGCAATCTTCCAAAGAGGCTTCTCTGCGCGCAAGGAAACATGGGTCGTTGTCTTTCGCCGCTCTCGATCACATCCACTGGTGCTTCTATGACTGGTGTTGCGGGAAGCGGTTTGTTGACATCCGTAACATTGAGCGTCTTCTTCTTCTTCTTGCTGTTCGCTTGCATTGTCCTGGCGAAGCCGACGATAGCAGCATTTGCCCCTTCGGGACACTCTTCCATCTGGCCTACCCGATAGGCGAGGCCGTCAAGAAGAGCGTCGATCTCCTCTGAAATACCTGCTGGTGATGTTGACCGAATGTTGGTCAGATCAATAGTGTCAACGCATTCTTTTGTATCTTCGTCGTCGGAGATGACCTCTATGTCTGAATCTCCGGGCAGGATATCGCCAAAGTCGTAATCTTGGCTGTCGAACACTTGTTCTGGCTGAGGTTCGCCTAAGCGACGAGACGGCCCAATGGGTTTGCAAGCGACAGGATAAGTTTTCTTGATGAGCCTGTGCTTCCACAGGAGCCTGATTGTTATACCAGTAGCTTGTTGCAGCTTTTGCACGAGAGTTCTGCAAGGATGACAGTGTTTTCGGGAAAAGTAGACTTCGAAAACAGGGCGAGATCCATCTTCCCAGCGAGCATGGCGGAGTTGACGCAGCTGTCCCATAGTGACATGATCAAAGCTGTTGGTGATTCCGAACGTCTCGAGTAAGACGCAGATGCCATGGACCGCCAGCTTGACTTCAACGTGAGACCCAAGGAATATGCCCTCAGTATTGCCAGCAATCCGGTGCGGGTTGTCAAAAGGCCGTCGCATGTTCAAGCCAAGGGTCTTACCCATGGCCACGACCCGTCTTGTCCAAACACTATTTGGAAGTACACCTTTCTTCCGGTCTAGAAGATCTCCGTATCTTCCCAAGCCGTGGCCCGATTCGGCGACGGCCAGGACAATGCGCTGAGATTCGAGCGTGGGCGTCGCTAGGGCAATGAAGCCCGTGGTCTTGTTTTCTAGTTGGCGAGCAATGGTTGATTGCCTGGAAACAGATTTCGCCCTGGCATGGCTGAATTTGAAGGAGACGTTTGCTCCAAGGACATGAACTGTAAGTGTTGTTGTTTCAGGATCGATGATGTGATGGAAGTAAACGGCTGGTGATGATTTGCTGATGGAGGAAACGAATGTAGGAAGCACCTCCGCAACTTCCTCTATGTTTGACATGTTTGCTTATGATTGGGATTATACAGAAAGATGTGTTATCGATGAGGAGTTGTGCCTGTGAGTGAGTGGTGCGTGAGTTTCGGAATGAGATGAGGAGCTAGAGTTGCAGCACACTTACAGATCCCTCTAGTTGAAAAGAGGAGTTTAGAAGAGTGATCAGAGGATGAGATTCATCGTGATTCAGAAGAGGTTCGCCCAGTCCTCGCGATGCACCTGAATGTGTGCACTCTTCTTGCCAAAGGGTTCCTCTCAGAGGAAGATGCTCTCACAATTCCTTCTGATGCTGCGCTCATAACTGACAGAATTAAGGTAGAGTGAAGAACTTGAACAGCGACGAGATGGCGTTACTCGCAACAGTCGTGAATATAGAAGTGAAGTAAAGAATGCTTGAGAGGAACTCAGCCGATGAGGCACACAAGCGGCCACACCTGCGATCGCCTCACTTCGCAGCGAGTTGATAGGGGTATCAACACCAGAAGTTGTGAAAGAAGAGATAACCGCTGATGTGCCTCTCGTAAGGAGAAGGATGGAAAAGTATTAGAAGGATGGAAACACGCTCATGTCTGCGGAATCTTCCACCGAAGGAAGCGAGTGATGGTCCAGGAAGAGGTCCTTCAGATATGATGAGCGGAGAAGATGAGGGGAAAGGAGAGATGTGAAGAGGGGGCAGAGAACACACTCCGTTTACGTTTCGATCAATTCAAACAGGCGATTGTCTGAATAACATTAAACCACAGCAAGGGCACATGCACAAAGAGCAAATCGACCATAGAATGAACGACGAGTTGGACGGGTCCAATTTGACCAAACCGAATGACCCAGTTTCGGGGATATCTCATTCATACATGACAAAATCTATGACCCAACGCCCAAATCCATTGCTACCTTTGACCGGAACCGCCAGATTTTGTTTACTCGTCATCCTCCTCCTCCTCCTCCTCAGCCTCAGCGGTGGTCTGGGCAATTCGGTCCAAATCACGCTGACCGGCCTGGGTAATGCGGCGGCCACCCTTCTCCTCGTCCTGCTCGAGGACGCCGATCTTCTCAAGGGCCTGCATCACCTTTCGGTCGACGGAGCCGGAAGCATCGACGTGCTTGGAGGGACGGCTGCCACGGTTCTTGGCAGTGCCGTGGACCTTGCGGAGACGGCCGACACCAACAGTCTTGCGGAGGTAGACGTGGCGGGCGATGGAGGCGGCGCGGACGTAGAACCAGTCAATGTCCTGGGGAGGGAGCTCCTTAGCAGGACCAGTCTTGACGGTGTCGACCCAACCTAGATGTCGTCAACTTCTGTTCCTTGAGATAGAGCATCAAAAAATCTTACCAGGGATGGGCAGCTTGCCCTGACGCTTCAAGAAAGCAGAGTAGGCAGTGATGAACTTCTGCGCCTGCAGTCACAAAACCCATTAGCATGATTCCGTCGTCAGAAGTCTTTCGACTCCCTCGCGCCTGCTCCTCAATCCCATTTGTACCCAGCCCTGCAGCGCATAGCAGCCGACACAGCGTTCAGTATTGTATAATATTTGCGCTGCGCCAGCGCCATGGCGGGCAAGCGGTTCTCTTGGAAGATTGCGTCGCCAAGTCGTCGAGTAGAGATCGTTTTTTTATTTTATGTTTCGGTTCTTTCGTTCCTGTGTGGTTCTTAGGGAGTACCTACATCGACATCGCGAACGGTAACTCCGCCGGCCATTTTTGCGGTATTGTTGGGGGTGGTTGGGTGGGAGGGAGATTGGTCGTTGGGTGAGGTTGTCGAAGCGTCGCGGTGGTGAGCTCAGAGATCTAACATGTGGAATTGGAATTGGTGGTCCAACTTTTTTGAAGTAGGGTTTTGCGGCCCTAGACATTTCCACAAAATGACTAAGCACAGTATTTCGGACGGTAGGAGCTTCATGTGCACTGTATCTCAGAGTGGGTCCATTTCGGAGATTTGGTAGTATCGACACTGAGGGTTCATCAGCGTCCAAATTAGGAAATGCTCGTGTAAGTGACCGATGCTGGCCTGTATCACTTGTTTTGAGGCTGTGATGCCAAATATCGACTACTTTAAAAGGTCAAATGGCCATACCCATCTTCTATAAAGACGATACTGTTCTCTTATAACGTGCAAGACTGACACGGCAGAATCAAAGACAATATTATCAGGTCACGGATCGTTTCATAGAGCATCAAATGCGGAAGAAACTCAAGCTTTATTTACTAACCATTACTGGCGAAGGAATTCATAAGCTGACCTGGTATCAATTCTATCCGTCTAATGCAACGCGAAAAAAAAAAGAAGAAGAAAAGAGATTATTATGTCCCCCAAACCAACTCAGCGGTATCCACCGCAAGAGAGAAAAAACAATTGACCAATTTTTCTTTCACTCGAGCCTCGCTTAAGCCCACTTAGCAAGGACAGCCATAACAGCAACACCAAAGGCGACACAGGCAAAGGCGAGCAACAGGATCTTGATGGGAGCCTTGCGCATGTAGGGGTTGAACATGAACTCGTGGGCAAGCAGCTCGACCAGACCAGTGTACAAGAGGATACCGGCACTGATGGCGTCAAAGATACCGTTGGTAAGCTTCTGGTCGTTGGCATTGTTGGGCTTGGCTCCTATGCCAGCGGCGATACCAATGGGCGTCGACAGAGCAAAGATGAGGCCGAGCAAATAGGGCATCCACTGTCGGTTACTGGGCCAAGGAGCGACGGCCAGACGCGAGCCAAGACCGAGACCCTCAAACATCTGGTGGAAGACGAGGACGATCAAAAGAACGGTAAGCTCGTCAGAAGCTATAGTGCCGAGAGTGAGGCCGATGAAGATGCTGTGGAACACGACGCCGAATTCGAGGATGAAGATGGCGAGAAGCTGGCCGGCGAGACCACCTTGGGCATCGCCTTCCTTGTGCTCGCGACCATGGGCGAGGTGGCTGTCACCGCCGGGGGCATAGCCAGATCCGCGACGATCACCGTTCTCAATGTCGAGGTTGCTGGGTTGCTTCTTGGCGACAATATCCATAGCAGGATCGAGATCGGCATCAATTTCCATGGAGTGGTTGTGTTCCATATCTGCGTTGCTGAGGCGCGCGGCGAGCATCTCGACGAAGAACATGACAATAACAGTCATGAGGGCGATGGCCTCAGCCCAGTCGTAGCCGCCCAGACGGTCCTCGAGACACTCGTCGCCCAGGTTCTCGACGGCGGGAACTAGAAGATGCATAAAGGCCGTCGCTATGATCACGCCGGTACCAATGAACTTGCAAATGAAGAAGGTGAGCTTAGGAACCGGAATCGTCTTTTGGCGCGCCAGGAAAATGGGCAAGATGGCGCCGAGGAGCGAAGATGCCATGATGATGAAGATGGCACCGATTCGAAGACCCCTGCGGCCGAGATCGACGGCTTCGCCATTGCACTCAGTGGCGTCGGCCATTGTGTCGAGTGATAGATGTCGAAAAGACGAGTGTGGTTTGTAGAAGATGAAGTGAGGAGTAAGGTCTTATGTATGAGACGTACGACCCAGAAAAGGTACGCGGGTCGATAGGTTGTAGGTAGTATCCGTAGGTAGTAGGTAGTAGTCGGGAAAGATGTCGCCAAATGCCAAGACGCGATGCTGCACAGCCAAGGATTATTTCGATGCGTTGTTCCCCAAAGAGGAAGCGACCAAGGGTAATCGCGCTGTGTGATTCGGACGAGATCAAGACGCCAAGACGCGCACTAGCATTGGTTGCTTGGCCTGCAGCTGAATGATTCTGATGCTGGTGCTGAGAGAGAAAAAAACCTCGATAAACCTGCGAGTTCCGATGGGTTTTATATAAATTTAACGAGAATGTCGCTGGCCTTGAAGGTGATTCAAGATGCAAAAGAAAATCCGTAATGAACCTTGATGGCGCAGAGTCGACTTATAGAAAGTGGGCAGCAAATAACAGGTTTAGCTGCCCAGGTTTAGCTTGACATAGGGCCCCAGCGGACGGAAGCGAGATGCCGAGAGATGCGTCGACTAGATTTTATTCGAGCCGCAAGCGTGGGATGCTTGACACTGCAGAGTGGGTTTATTTTCAAGACCAGGGGGTGCTGAGCTGAATATATGCAGATGGTGATGGTGATGGTGATGATTAAAGTCTAAACTTGAGAAGGGGGCTCTAAATAACAAGTAATCATTGCATTGAATCAGTCAAGTAGCTGTGTGTACTTTATTGTTTCTCCCCTGTTGATAGTGAACAAAAGGAATGTTCTCGAGAGACTCGGGACATTGCTGCGAACTGATAACGCACAGCACTTTACCTGCCCGGGCCGTCGCATGAACCTTGTTTTGCAAACCATGCTTAAGTTAGTTTTCTATTACTCTTCTCAGTCCATCCCATACAAACAAGCAACCAGTTGTTCCCGTCGTACTTCCATGCAGAATCACATCCCGATGCCATGGAACTCGGCAACTGGCACGTTCCTTGGCATCTCTGTTACGACCCACCGTGACCAACAGGTGTGACCCGAGACTTTTTTGAACCATTCGAGACATGAATACGTAGTAGACATGGAAAAATCAGAGCATACCTGGCACAGCGTGGTGGTTAGTCCCATCGATAAACGTGTTGGAAGGTGGGAGTGGGTCAAATTAAGGTGAGGACCTTGATGGCCATGTTAGCCTCATCAAGCGGGCGGCTAGTACCGTTTAGTGACCAGGTCTCTCAAGTGTGGCTGGTGCATATGATGGATATGAGAAAGGCCAGATTTTCTAGCAATAGCCACAAGGGTAGGGCTTTATCGAGCAACTTCAACTCGTTCAAGTTCTACTGTTACAATTATTTTAGGGAGTAGATTACTCAATTTATGCTGTGTTTGTCGCAACACGAGGTCGATTCAAGCTTGAATCACGTCCAACGCAAGTTGTGGCGCTTTCTCCACCCTCTCTTCCAAACAGCAATCATCTGATACCTCATTGGATCGCCTACATCAACAGCCACACTTTGGGGATCCGGAGAGATCGCGGAGACCATCAGGGTTCTCAGTCAGCGCGGGTCTCATCCATGTTCAAGTCAAAACTGCCCACGCAATTATAAACGCCCAAGGGCTTCTTGATCGGATCTGACGGCATCCTTAAAGTGTTCAGCCTCATCGTTGTGTGTCTAAAACGAACGGCGCTAATGCATCAGCGGTTGTCTCTTTGCAAGGGTGAATTATAGGCGAACTGCTATCACAGGACGACAACGACCAACGACATCGAGGTCATGAACAAGTCGACAAAAAGAACAGGAGACGAAATGCGTGGTAGCCCCCACTGTCCAATCCAAATCTATGCCCTACTCGAAAAAGCAATATCCCACCCGTAACGCCAATGATATGCTTCCATGATCATACAGTTAACCTTACCAATATTAAACTCTCGACGTCCCAAACAATACCCACAAGCCGTTCCGCTAGCCGTCATCCGCGTCACTATTTCCATTGGCATGTGAACGTTCATGTACGCCGTCGTTAGATCCAATGTTGTATCACACATAAGAGCTACCACTTGGCCATGTCGACCATGCTTGTCATGCTTTCACGGCCCGACTGCAGTAGTGGGATATTGCCGTACAGGAGTGGCCCACGAAGCGTGGCATGGCTGCACGCCGTGGCTTGACACCCGTTCATGAGGAGAATTGTATTTCCAATCCGAGCGTTCGGAAAGGCTTGTCGAGCTTCCTCAGGTCGATGCTACTGCCCAAACTGAACAGGAGTGATTTGACCCGCCCCTCCCACAGCACCCCTATTCGCATGTTTTGGTCCAGGCGGGTCTTGAGTACACCAGCGTATCTCTCTTCTCCTGGTTTTTCAGGGTCTATCTCTTCCTTTGGAGGAGGTGGCGGTGGTGGCAGCGGCTTGACGACAACTGGTTCGGGATCATCCAGGCGCCATTCCAACTTGGCTTGGAAGCTGCGCTCCGTTGGTCGTTTTTCCTCTGGTTTGTCCTCGACAACTACTTCATCCTCGAGAACTGGCCGAGCAAATGGCTTACGCCAGAGCTCCATGCCAATGGCCCAAGCGCTTTCGTAGCTGTATACATTGAACTCCATCCGTGTGGCAAGGCTGCAATGCCTGCCGGCCACCACGGCATAACTCGCGCTGATATTACCCACCAAGGGGTTGAGGGTCAGGGTCGCGGATAGTGGCGTTCCCTCGTGCGCGGGTAACGTCGCGAATCGGGTCCCTACGCTGATCCCGCCCGACTTGTTCAGTGTGCCGTAATAGATTTCTCCACCAGTGCTGAATCGGCCATAGATCCTCTCCCTGTCACCATTTCCGTTGTCAATGAGAGCTTGGTCCGACGGCTTTTCGGCATCACCGCCGAAATTGTATACGCCCCTGAAGCCAAGTAATCCTCCGTCTGAGGACGCCAATCCCTCGAGAGCGTATTTTCCCACGTCATATTGCGCCAGGCCTAAGACTGTGCCACCGTTCTTAAGGTGCTGGGCAGATACAGCACTTAGTTGGACCTGGAGCGCGGGCGATAAACGCTTGACGACTAGAGCCTCGAGCAGGGACTGGGGTAGGTAGAGTCGGCCATAGAGGAGGGACGATTCGGGCTTGTCCTTTGGTGTCTGGAGGAAAGGATTGGTTCGGTTGGGGAGTTCGGTGAGGGGTTTGTACGAGCGCAAAAGCTCTTGTAGATTGACCGTTTCCGATTGCGGTGTCAGCAGCAGTCGGAGCGGGACTGACGAGAAGAGATACGAGATGGAGCCATCGACAATACCGACTGAACCAAGCTGGTAGGATGTCGCAAAGTTGGGGCTCGCGAGGGCGGAGAGGGTGAGTCGTAGCCCACGAGGGGTCTGGAAGTTTAGAAGAGCTGCGCATCCTCTTGTCAGTATACAGGCCAAATAACTATTGACATCATGTCGGGGTCCCTCACCATCGCTGGTCACGTTGAGCGCCGCGTATGAGTTGTCGCGATTCCATCCGGTAGCTTCGTAAAAGGCGCTGTGGACATAGTCCATAAACTCGCGCATGTCAAGGCTCGATTATCATGCCTCCCTTAGAGCGACGGCTTGTCACTCCGGAAGCAGAAGGTTTTAGTTCGTTTGAATGTTTGAATGGTAAGAATCACGAAGGTTGACCTTCTGGTCAACTAAAAGACGGGAAAATGTCGGTGGTTTTTTCCGAGCTACCCTGCACCTCTCAATGCTGGAAGAATCAGGACATTGATAACTATTGACCTGCAACTCTTGAATAAGATACTCAAAGTATAGACTGAAATATTAGAAGTTATCATAAGAATTAGAATACGCCTCTAGGCGCATTGTTCATAGCATTCTCAATATCTTGCCAAATTTTAGGATGAATTTTAAACGTTTATCGCATTTCCAGGAACAAGATAAGTAAACCACGGCGAAGAATATTATTTCCGATAAACACTAGGGACGTATATTGTCAATGCGACATACAAGTTTGGGACTTGGTACACAAAGCGGGATCATTGTTATATCAGAACCTGTCTCCGGGCAATTGACTACACAACCCACTACCAGTATCCTAATGCCTGTGTTGCCAGAAGACATCTTTATCTGGTATGCCGAAAGTTTGAATCTGGGGAAACAAATGAAACTATATCAAGCAAGTGACACTGTCCCTGTTGTCTCTCTGCGCCTCGTGATGCATAACATGTATCTGAGCTGACCACCATTCCTCACCAATACCTTCATGATCTACACTGCTCGAGTTTCCCCCCGCCTCTAAAGCCTCGAATCACAGACATGTTGTTCTGTGTAGAGGCTGCATGGACTGGCTTGCTTGTAGTACAGGTCACATCCTCCAGGTATGCCCTTCTGAATTGACCTATCATGGTCTACCTCAGGCTGTTCCCCGCCCGCAACAACCCCAGCCTTTTGCTTATCAGACATGATTCTTTGCTTTTGAATCCGGTTATCCAACGTGTGCCTCGGCTATCTAACCCCGGACGCCTTCCTCTTGGCTGCATCTGACTGGCCCCATCTATCAGCCTTATTCTAAGCAACAAGGAATGTGCTTGACTATATCCGACAAGATCTACGACGTCAATGACCACCAAATACAGACTGGCAACAGGTGCCAAGAAATTCTGATTCTTCACATGTAAGTTTGCCAAGTTTGCGAGTTGATTAATTGTCATGGTTATTGGACGTTCTAAGCCTACTTCTTTGAGCGGCCTGTATTCTTTCGTAACTAGATACGGAAGCTCTGGTAACTATACAACACATGGGGCTCTTTTGTCCCTTCATATTTTATTCACAGTGACTTTTTGTACTCCAAACTCCGTTTCAAAGGTCATTTCCCGTGTGTGCTGTATTCCCTTCTCTTTATAAGTGCAGTATATATGGAAGTACCTAAGTCTTCCCATCAACGCTTCTGGGGTATCTTCTTTTTTTGAAAATCGGATCGCCACGTATCTCATGCAGTTTTTGACAAAAGAAAATGCAAGTATCAATCAAGAAAAATCATGGGCGGTGTAGTTGGTCATGCGACAGTATTATTGGCTGTCGTCGTCTGACGAGTTGGAGAGGCTGCTGAGCCGGTGAGCGTCGAGGTGCTCCAGGCTCTCGTACTCAATGGGGGACTCAATAGCAGGGTAAGCAGGCGGGCTCGGAGGCACGTCTTGGTAGACCGGGGGAGCCTCGTTATCCCAGCTGACACCCATGCCGGCATGAGCAGTCATGACAACACCGTAGTGCATTCGCAGAATGCGGCCGGTGCCAGTCTGTGTAGCCAGTTGAGGCTTACCCTCCGGAGCGTATTCTCGAGAGACAACAAGCTCGATGAGAAGCGAATGAGTGACCTCGACACCCTCCAGCGACTTGGTATCGCAGGCGTACTTGAGCTCCTTGGTGTGAGACTTGTACTGGTTGGCGAAGTAGTCAAACTCCATCTCAACCTTGCCATCAGTGCCGGTAAAGTCGGACTTCCAGCCCTCATGGAGATGCTTCTCACCCAAAACGCGGACCTCATTGCGGGGGAGGCTCTTCTTCTCGGGATCTTGAGATTGAGCGGGAACATGTCGGTCGCAAGCAGGGGCCACGGTCTTGATGGTTTCCTCCAGTCTCCAGGTGACCTTCTTAAGTCGCCAGAAGTCAATGGTCTTGGCTTTCTCGTTGCGGCTCATGAGACCGTCCAGTCGAAGGCTGACACTGTTGGTGCCGGTGGGGTGGATGACATTGTTGTAGTGGGCACTAGCCTTGATGTTGGTAGGAGGGAAGACACGGACAGAGTGATGAGGAATTTCGTTTTCGGGAAGGGATCGTTTGACGGGAATAGTTTGCTCGAATCGCACAGGTGTGATAGAACCGCTGGCTGAGTGCACACTCTTGGTGACATATGCGTCGGCCTTGAACTCATACGAGATGGCAACCAGGGGAGTATCCATGGTAGCGGGGAGGTGGCCATCAAGGAGAATGGAGAAGGGGAATGGGTGACGACCCTTTCGAAGAGTGGTGGGTTGAGCCAGGAACTGCCAGCTCTTGAGCTCAGTGTACTGGTTCTGGCAGTCTGTGCAGTGGCTCTGGTAAGGCCTCTTCTGGTAGACGTGAAGCTTGAGAGAAGCAGCAAAGCTTCCGACCTCGACAACATCCTCCTTAACATCCAGGAACATCTGGCCAGTAATGAGGGCACCAGTGCTCTCCTCGGTGTTGCCGTGGAAAACTACTGGTGGGCTCTCGATGCTCCAGTCAATCGAGACGTCTGAGGGCTGATCCTTGTGGGACTTGCCAAAAGGCAGAGAGATGCGGTGATGCTTCTTGACGGCATCTGCGAGTTCGGTCATCTTGACAGGATGGACTTGAGGTCGATCCTCGCCGTCAGAAGTATAGGGACTGTTTGTGCGTGATCGAGCAACCTTCTTGATCTGTGCAATGTTACCAGACGAGGTGCGGATGAAGTTAGCCACGCGGTGGGGCATGGCGGCGGTAGTGAGCGATCTTTTTGTAAGACGCTCGTCTCTGTGCTTATACGGGTATAGATGGTGGTGGGGGGTTGGCGGCTAAAGTAGCACTTGGCCTGAACGAGTTTTCGCAAAAACTCTTCAAGGTGATGTAATACCGGAAATAGTAATGTCGACGCTGGCGTATGGTGTGATGGTGTAAGACGGCGGGAGATGGCCAGGGGCAATAGGTCGTCTGACCACCCAAAGAGTTGCGAGCGGTGTCAATGAGAAGGCGGTAATGACGATTGCTGGCGTTGAGAGCGACTCAAACCTGATCCAAGGTGGTAGGCTAGGATTTTGAGTGCTGGCTATTAGCTGCGGATGCCGCAAGTACTAGTGGCGGAGTGGTAGTTTTGTTTTTCGTCTTCTCCGGAAACCTTGTGAAGAACGGGCGATCAGGATATCAATTGGCTTCAAGAGTCTTGTAGAAAACCAGTTATGCCTGTGATTGATCGTTGTGTTGTTTCGTTTGTGTGTAAGCTGTAGGGCAGGAGACTTGTTTTCGTATAAGTCGTTATATGTATTGGTCTAACTTTGTCAAGCGTTGTCAATCCTGAATAGATGCAAGTCTGGGGAACTTGATGATAAGCCGAGGTGAATATGGGGAAGATATGGAGAGTCCTTTCGAGTGGAAAGATCGAGGGCATCACCAAGACTAAATATCTGGTCTCGAGACTCTTCGACTCGTGCTCCGTACCTGGGGGAAACGATGTGTCATAGCCAAAGTTGCCCTGCTATGGCGAGCTTGTTAAGTGGCGCCTTTGTGGACATGCACTGACAGGCGGCTCCCGCCTGACTCTGCCGTTTCTGCTCGCGACCTGGACGCCCTGCGACCCCTTTGGGCGTGTGGGTTGTGGTTAGGTCTGGAGACCGCCGAAGGGCGTGAGACCAACAGGGTGGGTTATTCTTCTGGTGGCCGGACCCTCGCAGTAGGACATCAGCACAGTCTGCACCACATCCTGGCACAGTCCGTATGGGAGTAACGCGGCGTTGCGGTTGGCCAAGAGCCTGGTCAGGACTGTCAGCCAATGCTCGCTTGGCATGCTCCAACGTTTCTGATCTGATGCCCGTCAGGGACATTAAGCACAGTGTGGATAGCGCAACGCAACACACTGCGGGTCCACAGGAAGCATGTTGGATCTTGCGCACTACGATCGTGGATCGTAGGACCAGGTTTAATCCCCATGGGTGGAACAAGACCAAGTCGACGACGATGGTGGCCTTTTACCAAGAAGTGAACCGATGCTGCCCGGTTGTGGCCGCCGGCGATGTTGCAGGAGAAGTTTGTTCAGGGCAAGCTCAGGCACTTGAGATTGAAGCTTGGGAAGTAAGTTTGTCGGATTATTGCTGTACAGTATAACTGTGCTGATTCGATAAAGAGTGTACCGCAACCCGCCATTGTTTTCTTTTGTCCATATTCGTCCTCCTCCTCCTCCTCATACTGTCTCGGCAAATCCCCTGTTGGCTCTTTAAACTGAGAATCGGACGGGCCATGTCTCCGATTCTACCCTTTTTTCTAGACGCACACTAGCCTCAGAGAACATCGGCGTAGCAGGCCGAAGACCGGCCCGGTAAGCCACATGGTTGATCAAGGGGGGGGACCCTTTGATCTCACTAACGCAGTGCTTGGCTAGCTTTTGTTCGGGAATTCTTCAGAAGCAGCATCTGCGTCTGCTGCATCGCATCAGCATCAGCATCAGCATCAGCCCAGTTAATAAAGATGATCCGATGTAGTGGCACATGACCCGGCAGGAACAAACATAACTAACCAGTCTTGGGCTGCGTGTGTCTCATCAGATGCTTCTTCCTAGACGAGCAATTTGTTAATAAGCAATGCAAGATCATGCCAGTGTTTGTGGTAGATCAATCAACATGATGGAATTCTTGTATGCCATTTTGTGTGACCAGACCGACCCTCGGAGGCTCGAGAATGCACCAGCCGCGGAAGTGGCAGGCACTACACAGCCACACGCGGTTGACCGACGGGATAGAAGGAGGATAATGAGGTCGGTTAGTGTTCCGTACCGCTGTACGGATAGGTTTATCGGTCATGGCGCCAAAGGTTCGGTAGGTACACTAAAATGATCCCGCCGGGGAGTACAACAGCGGCTGTAGGTGATGCTCTCCTCTAAAAGAGCCTAAACGCGGGAACAGGATTGGATACTAGGGCTTCTATGGATGGCTTCACCACTGCACAACTAATCTGTTTCTTCCCCCTTCAGGGCAGCTTGAGGAGATGCTCACTTTAGAAGACTGCTACTGGTACCCTGTGAAACTCTCTTTAGAGGCGGTATGCGCTCAAATGCCCTGGCAAGGGGGACGTCAGGTGCTGTTTTGCAAACGAGAACCCCTGTGGGTGACAGTGACACTGGGTTGTTAGTAGAGTCGGGGAGAAGAGAAGAGGAAAGAAGGCAACGTGAGTTGTATTGCCCAGAACGGGCAAGCAGACGACGACGTTATTGGCTCAGAAGCCTCTCCGACTTTCGGCCGATGGAAACGAGCGTACCGTGACCAAATAAACATACGAGGACGCATCGCGTACTCATTCCTGGAAGGGTTGGAAGGTTGAGCACAAGCTCAGGCCTCATTCGATTTACAGTTTGAGCTTCTCATCTGCCGGTGCTCATTAATCACCTGCTTGTTGGTGACAATGATGATAATACCACCATGGACTTTTCTGATCAAACACCCATGCGGCTGAATAAGTAAGTTAGGTAAGTAGCTGCGGAATTGGAGATGAATTGGGGTAGAGGCGGCACCAAGGCGATATTCCTCTTGTCGTCAGTCATAGGTCAAGTATGTTGATTTCCATGTCCGGTCCCGGTCCCACTGAACAAAGCCAGGGCTAGGAAAAAAGTAATTTGGAGAAGAATTCCTGTTCCACAGTAAGTTCGCCCATCAAGTAAAAAACGGTGCGCGGTTGCGTCTGATCAAACATTTACGTCTTGGACGCTGGCCTGGCTAAGCTCTCCAAATTGTTCCATCGTGAAGATCAATGCACACGGTGTGGTCCACGCCGCGCTGGGCTTTCCCTTCTGCAAAGAGACAGTAGCGACACAGTGGGGATATATCTCCACAAGATGAAGAATTTTTCTTGCAGTCCTGAAGGCGTGACTGACCGTATGTTAAGGTGAATAATGCCAAGAGGCAGTCGCGCCTGTGATTTGTCCGGCAGTCAGCACCTCAGGGAGTATGACGGGTACGTACTCTGCTGTGGAGACATTCCATTAAGCAAATTCCTTCCGTTCGCCTTCCAAGAGTTTCCAGGTCTGGACGGTCTGACGGTGTCATTAACACCCCAAGATCCTGGGAAAATCTCTGAGAGAACTGACCACCTCCATCATGTCCCGAAAACCTAGACCAACTTCGGCTGTTGTTTCTTGGATTCTAAGCTTCGATCTTGGAAACCCGACCAGGCTTTTTACCGGAGATGAAGCAGCCAAGCATCAGAAACGGGGAGTTACTTGGATCTTAGTCCCGTCACACGCCCCCCAAACTGAACACTTGATCACGGCATCGTGAAGCAAGCTTGGCCCATTAACAGGATTTGTGTTAAACAACAGCATCTCGATCAAGCAGTCACCATAGGAAGAAGTTTAGGGTATCCTATCACGTCGCTGAACTCTCATCAGCCAACCATCTCGACGCATTTTGATATGTTAAACGTATTATAAAACTTCCGACACCCATCCCTTAGCCGCGGCTACTCCCATATCCCGAAGAGGCGCCAGAAGCACCCCGTCTTCGAAATCGAACATCTACTGATCCCATCGCGGAATTGATTCTAGATGTCCTCGTCAGCTCGTGTAGTCCGGAGTGGAGCATCATCAATGCCGCTCCAGATTCAGTTTTTGCACTGAATTGCCACTTGTTAGAGTTCCACACACACGGGCATTCTCACTTACGCAACAGATCTGTAACGATTCGTCTGTGTGACTTTAGCATGCCACGTTCTTGTCAAGCACGAGATAAACCAGTACCACCAGCACCCCATCAAGCTTCTTCGGCCGAGACCGAACCGGGAGAGCCTCATCTCAGATCATGCGGCTCTTGACTAAAAAGTATTTCGACCTCCAAGGGGCCTGGCCTTCGTGGTAAGGGTACGACATATAAACGCATTGCTCGTTCCTGAAGATCATGCATCGGTCTCCAGCCACACAGTGCTTCTGCTATTACCTAAAAGATTGATGCCCCCATCGACGACAGACCAACAACTTGGAACTCCTCACCTTGAGGCCCATGCTCGGCACGAGGAGCCCTTGTGTGTTCGCAATTCAGCCCTGTCAGTGACCTTGGCAGGTCGCCAACTCGGGAACTGCGCCGTCACGATGGTGCAATCGCGGATCAAACCAGCGCATCGTGCTTCCAGCCTCAGCCTCCAGAATTTGGCATCAGCCCTCGTTGCTCAATGGCTGGTCTCCAACGTTCCCTGAGCGTCAGAAGCTCGGCGGCCAACCAACGACATATTCGCCATCACTTACACCATTTTCGATAGGCTATCGCATCATGGAAATCTATAAAATATCGCCTCCTGGATCAACCTTGGCGACCCTTGAGTTCAGCTGGAAATAAAACACCTAAATTACATGCTAAAAGCTTCGTGCACGAGCATCTACTAATCACACGCCCCAGAAAAATTTCCCTTCTTAGCACAGAAACGCGAGGGCCAGTTTTGAGCCGCATTGGAACAAGGTGTACATTTACGCTATAATTATACCATTGGATCCTCTTTGCGATGGAGCCTTGAGCATCACAAGACGTGTCAAGACTTTGGGTGGATACTCTGAGCTCCCTCCGTAAGGAACGTTCCACCTCACGACAATCTCGCGGACCATCTTGTTCTCTCCATATCCCGATGTGAAGCGACCCATTCCGACAAGCGAAAATGCAAAGAGTTTTCGAATAACCATCACGACTCCTGAAACAAGTAACAAGTACACCGAAGCGGTCTGAGCTGGCAAAGTTGTAGACAGGCAATAGTTTCCAGCAGTGACCCATCTGGCATTAACTGGAATAGTAGGTTAGGCTCTCAGGCTCCACGACAAACACCTTACGAGATAATCGCAGTTTAGTTTATTGAACTTGGCGCTTCAGCATGTTGCAATTGAAAGCTCCAACGGCGAGCGATCGGCGCCCTTTAGTCGATGAGGCTCAAAATTGAACGGACTATCCGTCAAGATCGATCGTCACCTACCAGTTTTTACGTTTCTTGACCTAAGCTCGGCTCCATTATGAGGGGCACAGAACAGACGGTACAGTACCCCAGCCGTCATCGATCTAACATGCGGAATACGACTCCGTGTAGGCCCACTGGACTATCGACTACCTATGGAAGCAGCTGGCTTGTCTGCCTTGTGCCTTGTGAGGTGTTC
Source organism: Fusarium continuum (assembly GCA_013184455.1). NCBI lineage: Eukaryota > Fungi > Ascomycota > Sordariomycetes > Hypocreales > Nectriaceae > Fusarium > Fusarium continuum. Next base: position 10,858 of record JABCKB010000110.1, on the reverse strand, counting down.
TCACTTGTTCTTTTCACCAGGAGCCAAGCCAAGACTTTTGCCGGGCTTGAAGCTTCCTCTCACTTAACACAGTGCTGACAGTTTTATGGGTCTACAACCTTGCGCTGACACCCAGGGTTCCTCTGCCGACGGTGACCTTTTATTTTTTAACGAGCCTGTGCGTCATGTGCCTAAAATCCGACGACTGCGACCCTGTTCGGCCACGTCCGTGCATCAATCGACTGTTTCTTGGGACTCTTGACAGAAACGGCCCATGACGAACAGACCTGTCACATAACAACATTACACTGTTCGAATCATCGATGATTATAGCGTAGCCGAGACTGTGATATGAGAACGCGGGTGCTTTTGCCGTTTTCTATGTTTGACCTTGGCCATTATGCCAGATTGGCAATGGGGATTTGCTCGTAACGCGCAACGCTGGTTTCGATGCAGCCCTCATGCCACCGGGCCCCTTGCTCTTACACAGCGTCTTGAACAAAGCCAAGACATATGTTCTCCCGCTTCTGATAACCTGGATCAATTCATCTCGGCTTCTGTGGCCGATTACTTGCGTTCCTGCAAATAGGAGAATACGTGAAATGAGGGGACTGGCCATGAACAGACCGGATGGCACCTATGCCAAAAATAGGCATTTGACTGTCAGCGGCATAAGGAGTAGAATCCCGAATATGTGTGTGACCGATGCCGTATTCTCACCCCGCAACGCATTGACAGCCGTTTACGTTCCAGAAACGGTCGCGAAGGTCTGAATAAACTATATGCAAGACATGTACGGACGTATGTACGGACAATCAGCATCTAGAGATAAGGCAAGTGGATGGTCCAATTGCAGAGCTGCCCGGATTTGAGCATCATTAGTCTTATCTATAAGCATTCTATCCGTACCGAGACAAAGTCTGGGGATTCCGGGGTTGAGAGATAAGTTCCCATTCTGGAGAATGATAACGGTCGGTTGCTTGAGAGATAAGAGAATTTCCAGAACAGGCTGCGGAGATTCCACTAGGTAGGTAACTTAGTAACGTGAGGCCACACGAGGCACGCTTTGACGCCGCAAGACAATGATAAAGTGCTAGTTGAATGAATGAGTCAAAGTAGGATCCTCTTCTTCTTGGGCCGACAACGGCTTGATCCGTTCACGATGAAAGAAAAGTGACAAAGCCCGGCGACGAACCTCCGGCTATAATTTCCATAGATGGCAAGTGGGTAACATCTGGTTCCCTCCTTTATATTTCCAACGTCATGTTCCTAGATCTTTCCATGCATGATCCTAAACCGGAAATAATTGTCCATCCAGTAGGGCTTTTCGGACTCATGAATCTTCGAGGGGTGGATCTTTTGGGGAAGGACAATGAATCCTTTTTGGGGTTATCAAGATCGTCGTCGGACTTGACCGGCGGATGGGCTGAGCGCTAGGAAGACGTTGTCGTGATGGTGGTGTTGGAGTTTGTATTGAGGCTGTGAGGAAACGATATTTGATACAAAACCCTGGTCCCATGGAACAAAAAACGATTGTCGTATGATGGGTTCGAATTGGGTGTCTTGGCTGGACTTTGTTATCTGATGCGCTATTTGAGAATGTAACTTCTCAAGTTGAGGTTCAGTCAAGCCTGCTGCAGTGAGTTTCAACGATAGTCCTCAAAGCGGTTCACATTGTAGATTTCTAATAGATCTACAAGCTCACAGTAGTGCATGTGTATAACAACAAAGACAGCGTACTTTCAAGGCAGTTGATGCAAATGTGAGTATTGTTAGTAGAGGCAAGATACGTCTTGTTGCCATCACTGGCTGCTGAGCCGCCGACCTCTAAGGCAGCTAACAAACGAGACGCCTTCTTGAAACGGTGTTTTTGTAAATCTCTAGTCATTTGATAGATGCCAGTAGCTCGCTTTCCATTTGTTTCATGGCTATTCGAGAAACTCCAGTAAGCAGTCTATTCAGGGCGCTCACACTGGCACTCAACACTGGCACCCAACACTGGCTCATAAGATTTACCAAACCAAACCAACTCTCTTCTAAGATCGGGCACATAAATGGCGGGATGAATCTGCGTGACAGTGTCAGATTGGCCTGGTATCTGTTTGGCAGTCAATCGGTATTTGCCAGTTGCCAGGCACCGCACTTCGACTAGCAAACGCAGACGCGTCACCAACGGAAAACAAAACAAACAAACTCGACTGCTCTCTTCGAACTTACCACTTTCTTCTCATTCATGCCTTGATAGTGGCATCGGAGAATCTCAATACATCCACATCCTCGACGAGTTGCGACAGTCTCGACTCTGGTCTCGGAAGACGACCTACTCAGATCATCAATGGACCCGGACCCGTTCACTCAGGTACGTTTACACTATTACTTATCCTCTACTCCAATCATCTCACCTCTTGAAATAATCAGAGACTATCCGCCGCCGAAGAAATGACACGCCTCCAGTTTCCGGCGCTGGAATCTTCCTTGCTCTCACAAAACCCCGAGGACCAAGAGAGCCTCAAGCGGATCAAGGCCGTTTGGGACAAACACTCCCAAGATTGGAGCCTCAAGGTGATGTTGGACGTCATCCGTAATCTCGGCCATGTTCAAGTGACCACGGCCGACCGGAACGCGCCCAGCAAGCACAAGCTCTACAAAGCCGACCTCACCTTTGGGACCTGGGTTATCCTCAGGTGCATTTATCCCGACCAGAAGTTCCCAGCTCTCAAATCCCTCCTCCTGGAGAAATATCCTGGGATAGACCCTGACAGCTTCGCTGGTCCTATCACTAGCAAAAGGGCACAGAAGGAAATCAAGACTGAGACTCCTCCTCCTCCTCCACTGTTCAAGCAGAATATGCTCGATAAAGACGACAAATTTGACGTCAGCGATTTCTCTATCAAGCGTGAGGAAGATGCACTTAGTGAGATACATCAGCACATCACTCAAAGCTATGCTTGCTAACAGACTCAGTGGAAGCCCTATCGGAAGTCCTTGAGCTTCAACGTCGTCAATCAAACGAAACCAGGAACTTTGCGAAACGTACTCCAGTTGAGCCCATGCGATCCGGCAAAATGACCACCCATGCAGGCTCATTTGAAAGCGAATCTGGCTCTGGCCTAGGACAATTCCAACGCCCTCGACGAACCTCAAAGTCCTTTACCAATCACCTACGAGACATCGAGACCAATTTTCGAAAGATGGTGACTGAAGGATCTCCTCGCGGCTACTATAGCGAGTTTCTGAAGGCGAAGCTCAATAAGGATTCCAACAAGAAAGGACGTGCCGGCCTAGGCAAACAAAAGAAATGGATGACAGCCCTTTCAGAACGCGGCTCAGATGTTGAGTCACTGAAAAGCTTTGCATCTGCTGCTGAGTACGGTTCATCTCAGCCTGTGCTCCCGGACCGAAAGTATGAGGAGCTGAAGAACTTCATCACCAAGGCGACCGCTGATGTCAGAGAGAGTCTTTCAGGCGAGATGCGCGACATGCACGTCACGACCACGAAGAAGATTCAGGGCATGCACAACGAGATGAACGAGAAGCTCTCGGAGGGTCGGGAGCAGCTGGTTGAAATTAGGAAACAAGTGACCAAGCTTCGAGCGACTGTTGAGCTTGTCCGCCATGGACAGAAGGACATGGATGAACTGGAGGCAAAGGTCGTCAATCTCGAGGAGTTTATTCTTTCACTTTAAGCGCTGAGTTAGTGCCGCTCGGTTCCTCCAAGATGTTGCCTCTTTACATCATTGTATGAAAAGACACGGGAACTACTGGACCGTGAGAGGATGTCACGGGGGACAGGCTTTGTACATGTCTGATCATGTACAGACTCGAGAAGACTCGATAGCACCTGGCTATGTCTGGAAGCAAAACAGATCAGCAATGTAAATTATTCTATAAGAAGACGGAATGATTATGTGACTCCCACTCCCCAGCCTGAAGGAATATGTAGGCAAGAGGCCAAAGATTGCAACCATGAACAGCTCTGCGCAGAAAATTTAGAGTTACATAGTCGATACGAAATCATCGAGGCGATATGTCCTGTTCTTGTTTGCAAATTCCTGCCACGGATTGAATGACTCGACTCTATCAAGAATGAGGGATGGCCATGTCGATCAGGGGTTCTTTGCTACAAGAGGTGTATAGCGCCTCGGATGTATGGCAATGCAAGTGTGCGAAGCACATCAGGGGCTATCAAGGCTTTACATCTTGTACCTAGTAAAGCAGTGCAAAAGGACATTAGACTGATAAGCACCAAGTCTTGAGCTAGACAGGATGACGAGTAGATGACCTTTGCCCTGATATCTTCACCATTGAGTTGCCTTGATGTTGTAGAGGAAGTGGACGTCTCGGGGGAGAATCAACCCGAACACCTCCCAAAGAGGCAATAGACTGTCGAAGGGTCACCTCGACTAGAACCGTTGGTACAAGTAAGTAGCTCTGCTCTGTCTTGCGAGTCGAGAAAGCGCCATACCACGTGGTGCTGCCAACCATGCGGGATCAAGGATGGAAGAGAAAATGGTAACGCCTCTGAAGTTAGTGCGCCTCATCAATGTCGACTACCTTAGTAGCTTAGCACTGCAACCAAACCCTCAGTACATGGGTACCGTAGCTTGTGGTTCCCAAGGTTTTCTGGACTCTTTCCCCACGTGCTTGTTCTTTTCGCAGGCTGATGCTAGAAATGAAACAGCTCTGCAGCTAGGCAGCAATACATTCAAGGCGTTTGAGTTCTGTCTATGGAAGATGACAGTATATTGTCATCATTTTGATGCGTCAGAATCGGTATAGAAAGGGGTACTATTAAATAGGACCACCAGCTCTGGTTCTGGGACCGGCCTCGTTTCTATGTTAAACCTGCTGTTTGCTGTAATAAAATGAGAGCATAGTAGCTCTCTTCTACTTGTTGAGATGACTCGCTCAGTGGAAAAATAAAGTGGTTTAAAGCTTGACAGCATATCAAGTCGTTTGCCAATGCGCCTAGCACAGCTTAGAAGCTTCCCTCTGGCATGTAGAAAACAAGCTATTCTGTCCGTTCAAGCGTAAAGGGTTTCAGATTCTGCGCCTTGTTCAAGATTGAATTTTGTCTTTTTCTGGAAATAACAACGTCTAGTCCCACGTGGTAAAATGCACGAGACGGTGATTGTCGGGTCTGTCTTGTTGTTAGCCTCGCAGTAGGGCCTCCGGTTGAGTAACATGAGAGGCTTGCGGCAACACATCTTTGAGCTTGTCGTCCAGGGGGTGGCGAAATCTCTGTGGTAATCGTATTCTCGCGATTGGCGACTGCATGAACATTCTGGAGGATCGACATGTCCTAGATGAGGTATCAGCCCAGCTTCTCTATTACCAACACCCATCCTACTCAGTCAGTCTAGTCAGTGCCGCTGTCGTCTGGACAAGATCCTCCTTTTGAATGAAGATCATCTCTGTTTAGCACATAGACGCATGATTCCGGCATCCTTCCGTAGTTTCTAGGCGGATATAGACTGTCGCGCAATCCAATCCCTGATCCTTACTCGTAGATGGTGTTGCTTCACCAGGTTTAAGCTGTAGACCAACACGTTTCGTGCCGATGTTACCGTTAGTTGCGGCTGGCCGTCCGCATCTATCTGAACGGGATGTACGCCTATGGCAGGGTCTGTCTAGTGTTTGCGCAAGATGTCAATGACCTGGCCTCGGCGAGTCTAGCGCAGGTAGAGTTTACAATGTGTAAGAGGGTTACTGTAATGTAACTTGAAGATTGAACGAGCCGCCAAGGCTAAGTATAGATCAAGCAGTAAATCGATGAGACTTCTGCAACCTGAGATACAGCCAGCACTGAGCATAGCAGCGTAAGTCTCAAGGAGGAGAACTGTCTGAACTCAACCCCATACAGTTCGTGGGGCCCCGGGGTCGCCCGCGTCGTCCCGAGATTTGGATTCTGGAGAAGCAAAACTTAACGTTGGTCGTTGGCCCCCTGACCCCGCGTTTGAACCAGGTTATCGGGCCATTTGACTGGAGCAGCAAGAAGCGAAATGCGATAGAAGTTAGAATTGCAACCCTAGAAATAAAACCGGACGGATGTGAGCCATTCTTCTTCCGCTGACTGTGGATAACTAAGGTACTCTAACAAAGGCGACCAATCTAGTTTAGCCGTCGATCTCAGCCCTGCCTCTCGACCTGACTCGTGCACTAGACCTAACAGAAGTCGTATAGCCAAGCTAACCCCAGGAGCCTTTGCAATCTTATCCGGACGTCCGGAGCTTCACCATCGACCAATGTATGGCAAAAGGGCTGGGATTGGGACCTGTCGATACGAGTGCGGAGAGAGCTGAAACGATTAACAACACGGGAAGAGAGGAGGAGATTGCCAGGATTTTCCCCAGACACGGGTTTTCTTTTCTCTAGCATCGTGGGTCAAAAGTCTAACCAAAGCCAACAATACAATACAACACTTTCATCGTCTGGACTAAATAAACTCTCAAGGCCCTTTCTTCTAGACGCCGCTCCGGAAATACTACCATTTTGACAATTGACTCGTAGAAGCCCCCAGTGGCTGCTCTGGCTGCGTTTCAATACCACCACATCGCTCCAGCGCCAGTGGTCGCTCAACGCCACCAAAGCATCACCAGCTTTGGATGTACCGAGTAGGGATTATGCCTGCTGCTTTAACCGACCCACCGGGATGCAACACCCGCTTCTAATGCAGATTCGCTGGCTCCTAGATCATCTAGTGCACGTCTTGGGTCAACGCTTGAGGCCCTAGACGATTCCCTTGCATCCTGCGAGCCTAGACTAGCACAGGGTTCTGTTGTTGTCCAACTCCTGCCAAAGAGACTGGCCTAGTTAGGTGATTCTCAGCCTATAAACCGCTGCATCCCTTACATAGCTGTCACTTTTCATATTGTGTTGTTCCAAACCTTCTGCAGTTCCTGTATCTGGGGTAATTTGACATCTTTCGTTTCTTTTTCTGCAACATCATCGAGACTGAAGAGATATACGGCATCAGTCTTGTTCGACCCAACCGCCAATATGGGTGCCGAACGGGGCTTCCTCGTCCCTGAGCACTTCAAGGAGGAGCCGCCTTCTTCCGACGATATGAACTTTGCCTCGATAGTCTGGGGCTTGTCCCTGGGCGTCACCATCTTCAACTGCGGAAAGGCCATTCGCCAAACCCAATCAGCCGTCAAAAGACGCAATCGGTTGACCATGTACATCACGTTCATTTGGCTTGAGATCTGCTCTAGTACCGCTCTCGGGATTATGGTCTGGCTATATCTCCGTGGAACCATGAAACCTAGTTTCCAATATTACTTCTTTATCAGTATGTTTCCCCTCATGCACCTCTCTCAACTCGATGTGTGTGCTAACATCTCAGTCGTCTTTTGGTCGGCGCAAGTTCAATGCCTGATTCAGATCATTATCAATCGAGTCAGTCTCTTGATGGTAGTTCGCCGTAATGGAACAATACTCAAGTGGACTTGCTTCGGCTTGCTCTTGGCTATCAATATCAGCGTTTTCTGCATCTGGATCCCAGCGCGCCTCCAGATCAGTAAGACGTATATTCACATCAACGAGATTTGGGATCGTGCTGAGAAGGTACTCTTTGCCATCATGGATGCGGCCCTTAACTTCTACTTTATTTGGGTTGTTAAGCAGCGTCTCGTCGCAAATGGTCTTCAAAAGTATACCCGTTTATATCATATGAACATGTTCCTCGTCGTTATCTCGATCTCTCTGGACGTAAGCTACAATGATGAGAACTATTTCTTGCTTCCTCGTACTAATTGACGACAGATCCTGCTCATTGGCATGATGTCCCTACCAAACAGTTTCGTCTATGTCCAATTCCATCCCCTCGTCTATCTTTGCAAGCTCCACATCGAGATGAACATGGCCGACCTTATCGGCAAGGTTGTTCGAGCCGGTAACAACCAGAACGGCGTATCGCATGAATACAGTTCTCGGTCCCGAACAACCGTTAAAACAGGCACTCGACCAGGGCCCAGTCGATTCGGCGGCGGCTTGACCAGGACACACATCGAGCTCGGCGAAGAGGACGAAATAGAACTTAAGGGTCGGGAGAATCTCGAGGGTATCAAGAAGACCGTTGTTACAGAAGTCGTTCGGTCACCAAACAGCGAACTCGAAGACGAGATCAGCGAGCATCACGAGAGAGCGGTCAGCGAGGCGAGCTCTTCAAATACTCACCATGAGCCTTATAGCATCGAGCATGTTAAATAGAGTATACCATCACCACATGTTTAGAACTTAACACATATATAATTAGAGAGAGCTTATTCTTTATGTTTCAACGATAGAAAATAACGTAATTAATAAAAAGAGGTCAAGAGACGCACCGCTCCTTCGTGAAAACTCTCTCACACTAGCCATGTACGCTTTGATGATCTGAACAGAGTAAACAGAGCATGTCCCTGCTCCCATTGTTGAAGAATTCTAACTAGCTCCGTCTATCTGCAGGTCCCTTTGAGTCTTACGCAACCCCCGCAAGTACCGGCAAGGATACATGGGTGAAGGGCGAAACGCCAACAGATCAGGGGTTTCTGGGGTAGCGAAGACATCCCCCCCCTCTGACTCTCTCCAGCTGAAGTGTTCCTGTTGTCCGGAAAAGGCGTAATACCAAGTTGCATGGGTATGTCTGATGGCCACTTCCAAGACACAACCTCCCAGTGTCCCCAGAGTCTCTTGTCGAGGGGGCCATCAACAACCTCACGTACAAAAATTAATTCTGCTATTTCCATAAGATATGATGTTCGATCCCGAGTGCTCATTATCTTTAGCTTTTCCTAGTAACAAGGGCGCCTGGGGAAAACGGTTTCCAAGCCCTTGAACTAAAGAACCATCCACGCTTGCGGAGTTCCGAATGCGGACGATGGGATGAAGGCGCTACAGAGTGACAGCCTGACAGGGACGAGATGACACGCACTAAATACTTTGAGATGATTGAAATTCTTGACGACGCTTGGTAGCTGACAACGTCGGGCAACATGACACCGAACCCCAGACTTGACAAATTATCGTAGATTCAATACCCCGTCAGCCGAGACACAAGAGTCCATTCCTCGATGTAGGATTCCCTTAAGCAAAAGCCACTGCCACTAATCATAAGCTTCAGCGTTCCAGAACTATTGGCTTTTAGCTCCCGCAGGTTACTGGTCTCTAGTCGCCCAATGCTTTGCCAAGTCTTGATCCAACGGCGTTAGACCAGCCTCAGAATTGGCTAGTTACGTGGTCGAGAAGTTCATTGCTGTGGCTGCAGAATCGCCTGATAATGTCATCACTACTCAGCCGTGCCTAATTCGATATGCAAAGATCTCGTGGGGCTCACCAGTAGACTACAGGCCCTTGGGCAATAAGAGAGATATGTCTTCGTAGTTAATTTATATAAAATTATCCTAAAATGTATTAATTTGCCACAGATTGAGAGAAAACCCTTATTATAAAGTACTATGCAAAGGCCATCATAAGGTAACTCGCCTCTTCTATCACCCATTAGAAGTCCAACAGCGAAACAACATCAAACGCAGCAAGTGAAAGAGCTAAGCCGAACTGAAATGAAAATTAGGCGACCACGACAGTAAATTGAGACGTAAGGAGATTGTCAGTAATAGCCATGAGAAAGTAATGGTTCATGAAGCTACGATGTGACGGTAAAGGGTAATGACACGAGACAGACGCGTATGAAGATACAAGACGGTTCTGCTCGGCAAAGTTTAGCAAATAGACAGGTTTACAATAATTACAAGCCACGTTGCATTCACTGTGATGATCGCGATAGTTAAACATTAAACCTTACCATTAAGATTCAACAGAAAGACTTCCATATGCATCCTAAAAACATACAGTTCCAGCAAGCAACCTTGTATTACCTGCCACTACCTAGGTAGCTTTATGATAATGGTACCTATAAAGCGAGAGATACCTACCTACCTAGCCCGTAATCATCACCTAGGATGAACCAGGCAGTAATAGGAAAGAAGATCCAAAGACAAGAGAAAAACGACAAAACGCGACCCAGCCAAACGAGACAATGATCCATAAAACGAAGGGCTGGAGCATGACGACCGGTTCTACCACTGGCAGTTACCAGACGAAAGGAGAAAGCTGTGAGTTTGAGACACAAAAGACAAGAAAGACAGCGCCAAGGTCTGTTAGATCTGTCGGTCTTCGCTATTCTGAAGGGAAGGTCTGCGAGGATCACAAGGTTAGTTTTTATGACAAGCTCTGAAGCTGATGTTGATGGGAAACTTACGAAAGGCGCGTGTGGTCAAACCCGACGATACTTGTCGGTGCCGGCCTACTGTTATTGACCATCAGGCTAGAGATGCTGTTGACTAGACTGAGGAACTTCTTGCTTAGGAAGTACATCGCCAAGCACATCCTCGATGTCGTATATGCGTTTGGCTAATTCGACGACTGAATCTTTCCTCTCCCGGACTGAAGCCACCAGGTCATCGATACTCTTTGCCTGGCGATGAACGCCTTGTCTCATACCATAAAAACTTCGCCTCGTATCGTCGATAGGCTGCCTCAGGTTACCGTTAGATAATACACTCTGATCCAACGTCGTCACCAGGGAATCAATTAAATTTTGGAGTCTACGGGCTATATCACTGCTGGACCTGGTCACAAGGTCCAGCAATCCGACTTTCTCCAGGACGTCATCCCGAGTTGACTCGACCATGAGAGTAATCGCCTCAGTATCGGCACGTCGCTGTTTGTCCATATCATCGAACAAAGCTTGCAGTGCAGCGGCTTGAGCATCCGTGTCCTGGATTTAAGTAATACTTGCTGCATGCCGAGAGAAAAGAGATGACCCTGAGGTCGAGAATTTTCCAACTGTTATACGAAGCGCGAATTAGGTTATAATAAGCATTAAATTAGGTAATTA
>JABCKB010000109.1:0-53199 GCA_013184455.1 Fusarium continuum | reverse complement strand
CAAAGCCCGAGCTTATAACAACCTTTCTTTTTAATACCTATTAGTATTTCTTTTTAAGTTTAAATACCTTAGTAGCCTCCTTAATAGCTTTAATTTATTTAAATTTATTTAAATCTACTATTTTTAATAATATATTTATATTTGCGCCTAGCCTAGCTTAACCTAGTAAGCTATTTTTATTTCGGGGAGCTATTCCTATTTTAGATTTAACTTCTTATTTCAGAAGAAGGCCGCCGTATATGTTTATAATAACGCCGTGTATGTTTAGGTATTGCTTTTTTGATCCAACCTGGCCAAGGGGTTGATTCGGTTCAATGGCGATCTCGAGTCCCTGCAGCCAAAGAATTCTGCCGCCTACACCGCCTAAATTATTAGCCGTTCCGTGTCGAGTCTAGAGCCTACACACTAAAACCGTTCCATTATCCTGCACCGACTTCAGGCTCCAAGCTTTTTTGAACAACGCTCTTTGACCTACAACCGAACTATCACCTTTGCATCTGATCAAAGGCGCCTGCTTGATCCGCATCACAATACGTCGAGTGTGGCGTTGTCGGTCGGGTTTATTACTCAACGCATATCTGAGCTAACGTGGAGTTCCTATTTTTGCTACTACATCCAGTGGCACCTGGTGACGCGACGTGTACACTTCACTCGCTGCCATTATGGCACAGGAGACTCTTATTCAGGGGTATCTTGCTAGCAGGAATGAGCTGTCTGGTCTGGCTGATAACCAGCGTCATCAGATCCAGCAGTACGAGAAGATTGTGCGCTTTCAAGCTGCCATTCTTTCTGGTGAACACCCAACAATCAAACCTCCTTCTAACCTAATTGCATCCGCACAATCTTCCATTCATCCGATAGATATATCCATCAAAAATGGCACCCCAAGCAATCAGGCAGATAAGCAACAGCATTCTGTCGCGAATGAGCAACAAGCAGGCGTGTCCGCCACCGTTTCCTCTAGCACCTCGAAGATTAGCAAGCCATATGGGACTGGGTCTACCGAGATCAACCCCATCTTCCTAGAGAAGTCTGACGATTTGGTTAAAGCAGAGTTGCAATTACAGAGACAGAGGCTAGAACGTGCTTTGAGAGATGAAGTCGATCAGAGACGGGTTACTTCCAAGAGTATAGCTCAAGGAGAGCCCGTTCTTGATTTTGATCTCAACGAAGTCTTGTCAAAAGCCTTGACGCTTGTCCAAAGCACTGCTGGGCCTGACACTACTGCACCTGCTGCTGATGCTACTAATCTTGAGAATGCAAGTGATTCCTTCGATGACAACACTTTCTACTCGTCGCAGCACAACACTCCGTCATCCGTTTTGACTTCCCGCGTTCGTAACGAGTCCGAAGAGGCACAAGTACCCGAAATGGAGCCGCAACCGCCGACCAATTATCACAACGCTGCTATTTCGCGAGCTCGCCCGACTGATCCTGAGCCAGTTCATCTAGAGCCATACGAGCTGAGCCACTCTCGATCTCAACAAGCCTATCCAAACCCAGCAACATTTGCTGGTATTTCAAGCGCCAACAGTACTTCACGACCCGGGCAGGTTCCTGGCTTAACCACTTATACTGAAGACAAGGCCGTATCTAGGCAGGATGTAAGCGCTGGGCAAAGCCCCAGCAATATGGAGGTTGATGGGCGTAGGGGCGATTATGGACCGGTTGCTCGGCATCCACCCCGTGAACATTACATTGACAGCCGTCCCCCTTCTCCTCTTATCAGAGCCCATGAGCGGTCGCCTCGACATGCTCAAACTTCGCCATTGGCAGTGGCTAGGCGACCACCCCTGGCTGCCGAAGCGACGTCAACTTCATCCACAGGTACTCCCGCGCAAGTTGCCGCTCTCAGAAACGAACCGATCGCCGTGACCAGTCCAGAAAGCTCGCCTCAAGGCGGTAGAGCATCAGAGAAGCGGAAAGCAAAGAAGAAGAAGAGAAAGGCTGACAGGCAAGCGCCAGAAGCTGAACAAACCCCCTACATCAAGCCAGAGCCTCGATCTCCGTCTCCCATGAACGCTCCATCCTACATACGTCCCAATAAACGTCAAAGGTACACTCAGCAACAACCAGATGAACCTGGCTACGAAGAAGTCCGCTACGAGCCACACCCTGGCCCCCATTCAGTTGCACCTCTGCATAGTCGTCAAGAAAGGGATGACCGAATGCCAATAGGTTATGAAAGAGTAGGCTTTTCTTCCCAGCGTGCAGCAAGTACTACTGTTCCCGGAAGTGCTGTCTATAGGAGAGAATACACCGACGATCGATTCATCTCTGGCGGACCGTATGCCACTGAACAGCCCTCGCTCGTTTCTGCTCACCATCAGAGACAGTCGATTGGAGGAACAACAAGTTCCCAAGTTCGACCGAATGATGGTTATCAACGCCCATCATGGCCCTATTCGGGAGCCCATGAAGCGTCGCCAGCCGTCTTGAGATCAGATGGCGATGTCTTTATGGCACCTCACAGACCGCCGCCAACTCGAATTATTGTAGATGCTTTTGGGCGTGAGTATATTGAGCCACCACGCTCAACGATTATCCGACATTCCGTTGCCCCTCCCGCTCGATCCGGTGAACCCGAGATTATTTATGAGCGAGCGGCGCCTCGAAGGCCACAGGGGATGGAGGCAACATACGATGAAGGAGGAGCCGTTTACCGAAGACGGTCACCATCATATATGCCTAGGCGGGTTGTTACACAGCCAGAGTACATCTCGCAAGATTACAGGGACCAACGGCCACGTGATCATTCGTCACGGCCAATGGGTGCTCCAGGGGAATTCATTGAGGTAATGGCACCTCCAGAACGACGCCGTATAGAGGATGGGGCGAGGGAATATATCACGAGGCCGACTAGCGTGCGACCAGCGGAGCCTGTCCGCTATGAGGTCGCCCGGGACTACGGCCGAGTGCAGAGTGTGCGACCCGAGGCACCCGTACGTCAATATACAACAAGTATCCACCCGGAGAACCGCCGTGAGGCTGCACAGCCTTACGGGCGAGAATATGGTGCCTTGACTGCGGAACAAGGTATTGTGAGACCAGAGTACAGCACGCGGCCGGTGGAGCGTTACTACAACCAACCGATGAGGGGAGGGGAAGAGATTGCTTTTATTGAACGACCGCGAGGAGCAACACAAGAAATCGTTTATGCAGATGATGCGAGAAGGGAGGTTTATCGTTGAGCTGGCTCAAGTTGAAGGAACGATCGATAGCCAATATAGACGTGGATAGCAGATAGATGCCTGCCTACAATTAATGACTTACGAAAAGTTTCATTTGCCCATTGACACCATTGTGTAACTGAGTTGACAATATAAGCATACGTAGAATTGGAAGCCGAGGGCTCATGACATAAAGAATGACTTTAAGATCCAACGAAGTCCGTCACAACACACAAGGTCCAGTTGACCACAAACTAGCTACAACAGCTTCCCCCCTTGTTGATAACGGTCGATATGAGGTCGATCATAGCATTCGAAGATTTGTCCAAAGGTAATGGGCACTCGATACGAGGAACCTCACCAGCGAGAAGGTTAGTGGTATGAAGAAATTGAGGCAAACGATCGCTTCTGTTAATGAGAAATCAATTCATGACAATAATGTGTAGCATAATTTCGTTTATCGAAGACTGTTCTGGAACAGGAAAGACCGCTCAAAGTGAGAGAAGACTATCTGACCCGATCTGATGGGCACGAGGTAATGTCCAGGGATCGCATAGATGTGCCCATACTCTATAGAGTCATCTCAGGGGTTTGCCGGGCACCATGGTAGTACCGCTGCAAGTGGTATTAACCGTGCTGTCGTAGCAGCCTCTGAAGAATCTGCAGAGTTCGCGGACAACTGAGTGGCCGGGTCCCAATGTCTGACCAGTCGGATTATGCAAGGACCCTTGGAGGTCAGTGCAAATACGGGCCCTGTGTACAAATGTGAATGTTTAAGACATGGCTAGCAACTCGGACTCTTGCAGCTCTCACATGTCCAGTCGAGTCAGTCCAGTCCATAAGACACATGTGGCTTCATTCATGAACCGCTCCTGTAATGAACTTTCTGTTAGACCGACTGTTGGACTCGTTTCGGATCGAGCTAGGTGAGCATTGGCATAGGTCGCTCATATATATAACATGGCTACAAGCTTCCAAGTTGAATCGTTCCAAGAACTTAGTCAGTTGGAAGAGTGGCGTGGCTCGTGATCGCCTTGCAGACGAGGCAAGCCACTGGAATTTGAGGAGGGAACTGAAGCAATCAGCAAAGATGCAAGGACACGCACACGCGTACACTCATTTGTCCAGACTCGTGGCGCCACTTGTAACCCCAAGAATGCCGTCTCCCTTGATAAATGCAGGAGTTCGCGATGTTACAATACAGAAGTCGAGAATATGTCATGTCTCTCTATCCTTGTTTCGCTCGACTGTCTGCACTCTGCCATTCTGTATCAGTGCAGTGCCGGTCAAATAAGGTCCTTGACAAACTGATATACTCAATGACGAGTCGCTAGTGGCTGAGCCGATGCCGGGATCTTGGTGAATGGCCGGCTTGCGTGGGCCTGCCCTCGAATCAGCTCCCTTGCTCACCCTTGACAAGTCACACAGACACCAGGCGAGGACCTTGTCGTCTGTGGGGACGCCGTGTGATCGAAGCTTGGCCTAAAGTTAGCTAAGGTCTGCAGCGAAGCGAGGTACAGCTGACGGGAGATACGCTGTAGGCCACTGTAGTGTTTTCTCGTAGCATCTGATGAGCTGGTTTGGTAGTTCTGGCTTGATGATGGATGATTAAGTCTGCTCCAGGTACCATGATATAAAATCATGGGTTTTAGCTGCTCTCAACAACAAACAGATTTGAGTGGGTGACTGTTGGCGGAGGCGACCCCGTCGTCATGCAGCTATGTGGCCCTGTATCCAAGTTATTTTGGTATTAGTGTCCAAGACAGCGGTACTCGGGGACAACCCGTAGGCTGGGCGATGTATCGAGTATTGATGCTTTGTTTGTTGACTGAGTTCCGCTTCGAAGACGTTTCGGGGGCTTTGCTATGCTTTGCCGAAGCCCTTGAGCTTTCCACTAAAATCTCTGGAACGCAGCCGGTTGTGCATGGTGTCCCGCGGGAAGAGGCTACCTATGCGGTCTACAGGAGCTCCTCCCAGCCTGAGCTAATTGTCTCCACCGACAGCGAACATCCATGCCCTAAGGCGTTGTTATTCGAAGGCCATCGAAAGAAGCGGCTGATGGCTGGGCCGCCGGACTGTTGTTGCTCTGTTTGATTCAACGTCTCGTCATTGGTAAAGATGAGTCGTTATGACGATTGAAGTTATATAGAGAGCCACGGAGGAAAAGCGGCCGTGTAACGTTTTATAACCTGATATCTGGTAGAGTTCAATGATCTGCACAATTGAAACTTCTCTGGGTTCCAGGGCAGTCAAGGATTGTTGATGGTCATGGTCATAGTCGCTCGTGTGGCTGTTCTTATCAAAGCCCTGGACTTTGTTTGAATGACCACCATTCCGGGCGGTTTTCCTTTTCAGCAACATGTACTGTACTCACTATGCTTCCCATGCTCTTTTCTCAGTGCTTGTCCCATTTGAGTCCCGACATGGTCTATCTTAGATTCTCATGTCCATCGGCTTCTGCTGTATCGTAAGAATTGAGTTGAGATTCGATCTTGAGGGCGTTAGCTCAGTTGGCTGGGGCCCCTCTTTTATCTAACCCCCCAGCTGCTGTCCAGGCAAGTTACGGTAGGCCCTAGCAGCTGTACCTGCCTTGACCTTGGCCTGAACTCGAGCAGGTACGGCTCCAGAGGTACCTACCTGCTCCGTAGGTACTCCTACCTAACCTCCATGACGGGACCTACCTACCTACTAGGGTGCTATACTCTGCTGACTTGACGTTCCTCGCTTTTTACGCTGGGCTCCGCTCTTATCCTCCCCTTCCCAGTTCCCTCACCTCAGTCAACCTACCTACCTACCTACCTAGCCTAACCTCTCTCTCCCTCCCTCGTCAGACGTGGAAAGAACTCACAAATACCACCATCTCTCTTTCTTCCCCCTTCCCCTTGCCTTGCCTCCTTCCCCTCCAACCGTTTCTTGCCCCCAGCTTCTTCGATACCCTTTTTCTCTTTCCCTTTCTCGCCTCGCATCTTTGTATTCTCTTCTCTCTGGCATTTCTCCACTCCCGGCGTCCTCCTCCGTCCAATCTCCTCCACCTTTGGCCGACCGTCGCCGCCCACGATTCGGACGACGACGACGATACCGACAACGCAACTTTCCCGCTCCCCATCATGAATAAGTTGGCAAACATGCGTCACTGGTCGGAAAGAATGGCACCTAATTTCGGAATGGGCCGTCCCAATATGCCTATGAACGCCCTCAACCATCCCAAGAATGCCGCCCAACCTGGTCAGCCCATGGCTTCCCCTCAAGCCGCCGATGCCACGATTCTTTACTCGTTCAATATTCCATTCGCTTCTGATCTTGCGGGCCCCGATACTGAGGACATTCTTCACGCGACCACTGACGCTGTTCTACGATGGACGCACCCCGAGGACGCGCCGGACGACGTCCAGATTCACGAGCTACCCGTTCATGTCCAGAACCTCAATAACCTACATAGGATGTGCCAGGAGATCACCAACGGGCCGCTGCCTGTTGAGGCTTATGTTTTGTCAACAGCGCCCAAGAACGGTAGAGGCCAACAGGTCGCCACTGTCTGTCTCTCGGGCTCTCCTGAGCTGGTCCACAAGAGCCGAGAGACTATTTTGAATGATACCCCCATTTCTCTCGTACGTCCCGATGATTCTACAACCCACCCCCCTGTTGGGGTGTAGTCTGAAACTATTTTCTAACATTTCCTCGCAGCGTTGTACCACAATTGACATTGATGGTCAACTGGTTTGCGATCTCAATGCCGGTGTGCTCAAGAAACCTGTTACTGATACCCTTGATTACATCTCGAGCTTCTGTGGCGTCGATATCTTTCTTCTCGGTCCTAAGCTGACCCCTGTCGTCGATGGTATGACTGGTGATGCAGAATTACGTATGGATCAGCGATGGAGAGTTGCTATCTACGGTGATATTCTGTCATCTGAGCACGCAAAAGCTCGTGTCTTGATCCATATTGACACCCTGGTACCGACTCCTCCTCGATAGTGCCTGATCTACATGTCTAACTTGCTATAGCTTGGCCGTATTGTCGATGGCACTAAGCTTGATTCTTCCTGCCACCAACTTGTTTGTGGCCGGCATCGCAAGAACATCAAGCTCATTGAGTCCTCCACTGGAACTGCTATCTACTTCCCGCCTCCGTTCTCGGCAATGTATCGCTACTGTCCTCCGAAGGCGACTCGCCGCGACCCTAGCGATATTTTTATCACTGGTGAAACTCCTCAGGCTATCGAACTAGCCAAGCAGAAACTTCACGAGACGGTCCAACGCATCAGGCTTTACGTTAAGGACGTAACCATTCCTGCAGCCAAAATTGATAGCATTCTGCTCGGTCGTCTGGACAAAGTTCGCAAGATTCTTGAGGCCAATGGTACCTTCATCATGTTCCCTCCATTGGCTACTCAGCGCAACATGGTCCGAGTTCAAGGCAGCGAAGGTCTTCATGTTGAGCGAACGGTTCGGGAAATCATGTCATTGGTAGATAACACTGGCAGTTAAATACGGATTCTATACTAACGTTTATCTAGGCCGGTCAATTTTACAGTGCGGGATGGTTCATTCAGCATGCCGATGCCAGGCAGTTTCCTAACCCTAACGATGTCAGGAACATGCTTGTTGACATCTGCGCCAATTCTGATGCCGATCTTTCCTTCGACAAGCTCAACTTCACCATCACTGGCTCTGACGACGCAGTCAAGTCAGCTCTTCAGGTTATTTCGGAGATGAAGTTCGTTTCGCAGTCTCAATATCAGATCCGTGTCAAAATCGAGCTCGCCAACGAGCACAAAGAATTCGTCAGCGGCAAGAAGAATGGGAAAATCAACAAGATCATGGGACAGAGCAATGTTCAGATCATTTTTGATGGCTTCAACGAGTACAACTTCAACATTGATGTTATGGCGGCAACATATGAGTCTATGAAGCAAGGGCTTACTCTTGTAGAGCAGGAAATGCCTGCATCTATTTCGTTCCATGTTCCTGACCAGTATCACAAACGTATCATTGGCATTGGTGGTCAGCACATTCAGCGTATCATGAAGAAGCACTCGGTCTTCGTCAAATTCTCTAATGCCATGGACAGGGGTAAGCTTCTGCCTTGCCTAGCTCACTGGCTTTACGCTAACCTTAACACAGGAGGTATGGGACGGGAAGATGACGACATCAAAGTAGACAATGTTATCTGCCGCACACCAGCTCGCAATGCACAGAACCTGGATGCTGTCAAGAACGAGATCTTGGAGATGGTTGATCGTGCTGTAAGTATTAGTATATATGTACTAGCCATTCCTTACTAATGATTAATAGGATTCTGAGTACACGTCTCAGATTGTCAGCGTCGACCGCCTCTATCATCGTCAGCTTATTGCTAGACTCCCCGAGATCGACGATTTGGAGCAGAAGTACAACTGCAAGATAAACTTCCCCAGTACTGAGCAGGCCAGTGATGAGGTGACTGTCAATGGTCCTCAGTGGCAGGTCCCTCACTGTGTCGATGAGTTTTTGGGCATGGTTCCCGACAAGCATGAGCTTGTTCTTGCCAGAACCCCTGAGTTGGTCAAGCTCCTCGAGTCTCCTGACTTCGCCCACGATCTTGTTCCTAAGCTGAAGAGTCAGCATGAGGTTGAACTTAGCGTTCGTCAGAACCCCGATGAGCTCACTGAGAATGGAGAGCCCACGATCACTCTTCTATGGGGCTTTACCCGTAACAACGCTGGCGGTCTCCGTGACGCTATGGACTTCATCCAGTCTCAGTTCGCAACCTCTGGAGCCGAGATCAACATTGTCAAGGGCGCTCTCCCACGCCCCAAGTCGGACTCGTTTGAAGACTCTCTTCAGTATTTCGACTCGAAGCTTCTGCAGCACGCTCCTGCGCCTGTCGCAACTGATTCTCCCATCAAGACTGGCTTTGGTGATGAGGTCGCTCGCGAACGAAGCAGCATTCTCGACCGTCTCCGAAAGCCTGGCAGCATGACGTCGATCTCGTCTTTCTTGGACCGTAGAAAGAATAGCTCCCACTCTGGTAACGGCAACTTCTTCAAGGGTTCAAGCAATGTCTCCAAGTCATCACTCATTTCGATTGAATCAACTCGCAGCTTCAATGCTGACCGAAACCCTTGGAACGACAGCGGCGTGAACCTCCCTGACGACGACAACCCCTGGGCTCCTCGAACCTTCGGTACTCACATGGACAACAAGTTGTCTATTCCTCAACCTGGCGATGTCACGCCTCGCCACAGCACCCGCGCGTCCGGCGACAGCGGGCGCCCTTCCACTTCTCATTCTATGAATTCAGGATACCCCGCCCCTATTGGGCCTTTCCGTTAGATTCCCCCGTGTTAGAACCTCTACATGCAAATACCCCGGCTGGATATACCCTGGCGTAAAAATACCCTGGAACGTCGACTTGTGCATCGGTCGGTTTATGTCTTGCCATGTCTGCTTTACTTGATTTGTGCTTGAGTGCTTTACTGTTTGTTGTTCATATTGATTTTTGTTTTTCCTGGTTTATACGGAATCGGGGGTTCTCTTTTGATGACTTGACGCCCGCTCATTATACCCAGTCATGTAACGAAAAGCTGAGGACAAAAAAACGAAGAATACCCCTGGTTGCCGTTCGAGATGGATTTTTTGGGACATGACGGATGTTTGGGGAGAAAGATACCACTATCAACGAAAACAAAATCGAAAGTCTGCCTTCGAAAAGAAGATGACTTATACACGGAGTCACAGTTGGGTTTATTTTGGTTGCCATGTGGAAGGCATGAGCTTTCATGCCACGATTGCACATGGCAAATGCATTACTCGCTGCCTCTGGAAATTGCCAAAGAACGAAAGGAATAGAGACAAGCATTTTCAGCGGGTGATGATAAAAAGTTGACAGCATTGCTATTGAGCAAAACGAGATTGAGAAATGGCAATGATACCGGCGGCTCGGCCGCGACTGCTCGATATACAAAGCTTTGCTTTTTCCATGAAATTTATGAATCTCGATATGAAATCGTGTGAATGAATGGCTGGTCTCCTGTTGTTCGTCGCATAGGTAGACCCCGTAACCTCACAGAGCACATGGCTAAGTACTAGGTAGATAAATTATCTCTAGCTTTTATACCTAGATTTGTCATTAGTATGCCCTCAAGAAACATCGGAGCCCATTTCTGAGCACATTGACCTTCATAATTATCGAGATTGGATTTTGGTATCACGGTGGTAATGGGGTTTAATAAGCGTCCCTTATCTGAAAACTGAGTACTTACCATATGTTCTGACCGCCCTGCAATCAGTGAACAATCTTGAATCTTTTGTATTTTCAGGTTTTCTATTGGTTCTCGTCCTAGCATATGGGTACACAGCGACATGTGTGATGGATGTTGGTTACTCTTTTGGCTGTGGCTCTCCAGACATTGACCTCGAAACTACATATTACAATATCAATGCGTAGTACCTAAGACGAGATGACTGAGAAACCCCAAATAGATCTATCTTGGTCAAATGTAACTTGAAGCTCAATCAGCATTCGTCGTGTTGGTCATAGTCCTTGAGAGATTCATGTTGATTTGCCTCTCTGTCACACAAGCCCATTCATCTTAGTCATCCCAGATAGCCGCCTTGGCCTTTTCGACTTCGGCCTCTCGCTTCCTTTCCTCCTCTTTCTGTTGCTCTCTTCTCTTCTTCTCCTGCTCGCGCACGCTCTTCTGGTATGCCCGCTGCTCCTCCGTCTGCTTGGGCGCCTTGAGGCCCAGCCCGGCGGCTATCATGCGACGAGCCACGGCATCTGTCTTCTCTGGCCGTTTGTCCGGGTCAGTGCCGGCTTGAGGTCCGGGGCTACCTGTCGGGGATGTCCATGGCAGGCCGCCGACAGGTGACATGGGCGTCGGAGGAGGTGGTGCAGGCGTGGTCTTGGGAGTGGGTGTATTTGACTCAGTCTCGGCTTCAGGCTCAGAGTCAAAGTCCGAGTCCGAGTCGGGGTCGTCCCATGAGTCTGCGACGGCTTTCTTGGCCTTTTTGCTTTTGGCCGCGGGCTTTGTAGCATTCTTTACTGACTCATCCTTTGTGTTGAGAGAGAGATTCTTGATAGAGGCTGATGCGTCATGATCTTCGGGCATGGCTAAGGCTAGCTAACGTCGTTTGAGCTCTTCGGAAATGGGACAGGGATGACAACTGCAATAAGAATCGTTGAAAGGTATGGGGGTATGATAGCTGAAGTGAAAACTGAACCTGGCATGTGAATTTTGAAGAACAAAAAATGCGGATTAGAGAATGTTGGTTGATGTTGCAGTTTGACATTACGGAGACGTATAGGGTAATTGATTCATACAGTGCCGATCAGCAGGCGTTGTTACGCTTGTGAGCCTATGCTTGTAGACTCTATGCTTGTAGACTATGTAAGACACAATCATTTCGGGAATTAATCTAAGTAAGTTTAATACTTCCATGATGTTTCCCGTGGTAGAATTATGCGTGTGCGGTTTTTTAAAAACAGCAGCTAGTAGCGATGTGATCCGCATTTCATCTTATTCGTCAAGCTACCAAGAACTTTTAGGAGACGAAGCTGGGCATGGAAGACAACAAAAGCCACGATATAAGAATAATTCCTACAATTACATTTAACTAGAGCATAAGCGAGATAGATTCAATCACTTTAGTTTTCTTCTCATCCTGCAAGCTATTGCGTTTGGCGTGTGCAACTGTCTATGACAACATGATCTTCACAGTTACAACAGTTTATAGTCCATAAAGACCTGGAAGTTTAGACTCGGGAAGTAACACAAGATAACACTTAGCTCACACTTGAGCATACGCATGTGGAACATAGACTTATTAAATACCTATATAGATCATGGTATTCTAACGAATGGCAGGCGAGCATCGGTAGTTGCACATCGCAATCTGATATAGGACTTGTCAACAGCCGACAGTGGGCTTTGATTGGTCAGTTGCTTACTAAGACGTAGAAGCTAGCGCAGAACATCTTGGAATCTGCTTGACTCAAAATTTTGGATGATGTCGACGTTAAGTCCGACGTCGCCATAGACATAGTTAGATTATTAAGTCGCCTCCACCAAAGCGGTGATGCGGACAATTGCGGCCTGCATCAACCTTGTCGACCGCACCTGATAGAGCTCACCAACCCAATTTTTCTTTCTACACATAATTCCTCTTCCCTAATTGTTCATTGCAAGATTCTAGGCTACCCACTGCGGGGAGCTTCTCACTCCTCTCCTCTCCTCTCCTCTTCCGATCCTAGCTCAAGCTCCGTACTCGCTTCAGAGCATCACCAACCATGATTCCTCGTTCACGCCTCTCGGGCCGCCTCATTCTCGAGCGCTCTCTTGTCCACGCCCCTCGAGCATCTTCCGAAGCGATCGCTGCTCGATGGGCTTCTTCTCCCGCCTACCGCAACAGTCACATCTGCGGACGTCGGCTTCCCGCTGTTCAGCCGCGGTTGGTCGCCGCCGCCTTTTCCACATCCGCGCGACTCGCCAAGGAGAAGGATAACAGCGATAAGGGCTTTTTTGAGTCCGCGATAGAGCCATTGACTGAGCCTTTATCTGACGAAGAGGCCAAGGCGAATATCGAGAACAAGCGCAAGGAAGCCGATGGAACGCTATCGGCCGAATCGAGAAATCCAGGCCCCGACTCACCTGGCTCTGGAAAGAATGATAACGCAAGTCAGTCACAAGATGGAAAAGCAGGCAGCGCCGCAGGGGGTTCTGGCTCAGGTTCTGGTGGTGACAACTCCGGTGGTGACGGAGGTCGCCGCGGCCGGAAGCCTTCCGCCGAGAAGGCCCTCCAGAAGCCTGTTGTCCCTGAGGTCTACCCCCAGGTTCTGGCGATCCCCATTGCTCGCAGGCCACTTTTCCCTGGGTTCTATAAGGCGATTACCATCAAGGACCCCGAGGTGGCAAATGCAATCACCGAGTCGATCAAGCGTGGCCAGCCGTATGTCGGTGCCTTTTTGTTCAAGGACGAGAATGAGGATGAAGATGTGATACGGAACCCTGACGACGTCTATGACGTCGGCGTCTTCGCCCAAATTACAAGTGCTTTCCCTATTCACGGCCAAGAAGGTGCTTTGACGGCCATCCTCTACCCTCATCGCCGTATCCGATTATCCAGTCTGCTGCCTCCAGGCGGCCAAGATGCTGCTAAGAAGACCGATCCCAAGACCGAACCTACACCCGAACCAATTCCTCAGAAGGCCGCAGAGGAGGAAACTGCCCCAGAGAAAAAGGGAGATGTTGTCGCCAGCTTTGAGGAGAGCGCCGTTGAGAAGAAGCCCGACCAGGCCGCCGAGAAGTACGAGCCAACATCATTCCTCAAGAGATACCCTGTCAGTCTGGTCAACGTCGAGAACCTCGTCGACGAGCCATACGACCCCAAGAGCCCTGTTATCCGCGCTGTCACCAATGAGATTGTCAACGTCTTCAAGGAGGTTGCCACCATGAACAACCTTTTCCGGGATCAAATTTCTACTTTCTCCATGAGCCAGTCCACCGGAAATGTTACATCAGAGCCCGCCAAACTTGCTGATTTTGCTGCTGCCGTGTCATCGGGTGAGCAAAAGGAGCTGCAAGAAGTGCTTGGATGCCTTAACGTGGAGGAGAGGATGCAGAAGGCTCTCGTGGTGCTCAAGAAGGAGCTCATGAACGCCCAATTGCAGTCCAAGATCAGTAAGGATGTGGAAAATAAGATAAGCAAGAGACAGCGAGAGTATTGGCTTATGGAGCAGATGAAGGGAATTCGCCGTGAGCTAGGCCTTGAGTCTGACGGAAAGGACAAGCTGGTTGAAAAGTTCAAGGAGAAGGCGAACAACCTTGCTATGCCTGATCCGGTTCGCAAGGTTTTTGACGAGGAACTTAACAAGCTTGCTCATCTCGAGACAGCTGCTTCCGAGTTCAATGTGACAAGGAATTACCTAGACTGGCTTACTCAAATTCCCTGGGGCCGAAGGAGTGCGGAGAACTTTGGCATTCCCAACGCAGTCAAGATCTTGGATGAAGACCACCACGGCCTCAAGGACGTCAAGGATCGTATCTTAGAGTTCATTGCTGTTGGTAAGCTTCGAGGCACGGTTGAAGGTAAGATCCTCTGCTTTGTCGGTCCTCCTGGCGTGGGTAAGACGAGTATTGGAAAATCAATTGCCCGCGCTCTCAACCGAGAGTATTACAGATTCAGCGTTGGAGGTCTTACAGATGTTGCTGAGATCAAGGGTCACCGAAGAACCTATGTCGGCGCCCTCCCCGGTCGTATGATCCAGGCTTTGAAGAAGTGTCAGACTGAGAACCCTCTTATCCTGATCGATGAGATCGACAAGATTGGTCGGGGTTACCAAGGCGATCCTTCATCTGCTCTGCTGGAGCTGCTCGACCCTGAGCAGAACAGCTCTTTCTTGGACCACTACATGGACGTGCCCGTGGATCTGTCCAAGGTCTTGTTTGTGTGCACAGCCAACATGACAGACACAATCCCTCGCCCTCTGCTTGACCGAATGGAGCTTATCACACTCTCTGGCTATGTTGCTGATGAGAAGATGGCCATTGCCCAACGATACCTTGCCCCTGCCGCTAAGGAGACTGCTGGACTCCAGAACGCTGATGTCACTCTAAGCGAGGAGGCAGTTGAGGAATTGATCAAGTCATACTGCCGTGAGTCCGGTGTGCGAAATCTCAAGAAGCAGATTGAGAAGGTCTACCGAAAGTCTGCCCTCAAGATCGTTCAAGAGCTTGGTGAAGAGGTTCTTCCTGAGGAGGAGGCCCTGACCAAGGAAGGCAAGTCTGCTCTTGAGGAGGCCGAGAAGAAGAGCAAGACCGAGGGGGCCAGCGAGGGTAAGGAGTCTGAGTCTAACGAGACTGGCGCAACTACGGAGAAGCCTCGGAAGCCGCTCAAGGTCCCCGATTCTGTCCACGTCGTTATCGGCAAGGACAACCTCACTGACTACGTCGGCCCACCTGTCTTCACCTCAGACCGTCTCTACGAGGTTAGCCCCCCTGGTGTTTCCATGGGTCTCGCCTGGACGCAGCTCGGCGGCGCCGCCATGTACATCGAGTCCATCCTCCAGGCTCCTCTCCGACCATCTACACGACCTCACCTCGAAATCACGGGTAATCTCAAGAACGTTATGAAAGAGTCAACTACCATCGCCTACTCTTTCGCTAAGTCATTCATGGTCAAGGAGTTCCCCGACAACCATTTCTTTGACAAGGCCAAGATGCATCTGCACGTTCCCGACGGCGCCGTTTCCAAGGATGGCCCCTCGGCTGGCATAACCATGACCACCTCGCTCCTCTCTCTTGCTCTCGAAACACCTGTCAATCCTACAGTTGCCATGACTGGTGAGATCACACTCACTGGTAAAGTGCTGCGCATTGGTGGTCTCCGCGAGAAGACTGTAGCTGCTCGACGGGCTGGCTGCAAGACTATCATCTTCCCCAAGGACAACATGTCTGATTGGTTGGAGCTACCTGAGGCAAGTTTCCACTCGCCACTACTCTACTTTTATTGCTTGATTATATGGTTACTAACAAATAGCTATAGAATATCAAGGAGGGTCTCGAAGGTCACGCGGTGGCCTGGTATCCTGAAGTCTTTGACCTTGTCTTCCCCAACATCGATAGAGAGCAGGCCAACAAGTGCAAGATCTGCGAGTGGAAGGCGCAGCAGAAGAAGGGCGAATCCGAGTCCGCTGAAGAGGAGGATTAAACCGCTGAACTCGCACAGCATATTCATTAACACACTCTAGCCGCTCAGCTGCCATCAAGTAGTATCCATGCTCGAAAAAGGTTTGATGCTAAGGCATGTTGCAGGGCGTGATTTGAGGGGCGTTTGGGCACCAGGCGAGAAATTTAGATGGAAACGATATAAAGACTCCTACTCTTGTTAGTCCCAACATGTGGACTTTGTACTATTAGAAGCATGCATCTGTGGTTTGTTTGGGGTGGCACAAGGCAGCATGTAGTTGACGCCTCCATGTATAATCAATTGTACATATAGGGAAGCGGCGTCATACTCCTTTGGTATTCGAAGCGCTGATTGAGTGAGACCATGATGTGAACTGCTACACCGTGCTGCGTTAAAGCTATGAGGCGTCATTCAAATATTAGATGTGGTTTATTGGGTCATGATCTCTACAAAGGTTGACTACTATATGAACCCAGCAGTGACGGCACAAGGATGACGGTTAGAGAAGAGTTGGGCTGTTTGGTGTTTGGTAGCCAAGTGCCCAGGCCCGCAGTGTGGTTGCAATCTAAAGCACAGGGTATGTCGACAGGGCACTCTGAGATGGAGAAGCAAAATCGGAATAGCACGCCTCTAACGTTTACGTTGTCTGTGTCCGGATGTCCCAGATGGTTCCCCAGAGAGCTGATCCCGGTTCGTCCCTTAGAAAGCCAAGGTTCCCAGAGATCCCATCTTATCCCATGGCGGTGCGGGAACGGTGGAGCCAGGCACGGGACGAGCCTAGCCGAGGGCAAAATCG
Organism: Fusarium continuum; assembly: GCA_013184455.1. Lineage (NCBI taxonomy): Eukaryota > Fungi > Ascomycota > Sordariomycetes > Hypocreales > Nectriaceae > Fusarium > Fusarium continuum. Next base: position 36,564 of record JABCKB010000109.1, on the reverse strand, counting down.
AGGGTGGCAATGAGTTGTGATCTGAAGCCGTAGATAGATCTCACGTTGTTTTCATGATGATGCTCCTTGACTATTTCACATTGTTTTAAGTCCTGCAATACTTTAAAAAGACTAAAACAAGCGGTTCGAGTTAACGCCTGCCGGTGCCGCCATCGTACAAGGGTAAATTGAAACCCAACCGAAGCACTTGACACGTTTGGAAGCCCGTTCATTTTGCGTAAGGAGGGTGTTGGGGCCCCATTGCTTACATGGCGAATCGATAACCTGTCAAGCCCAAGTAGCCTCACTTGAGCGTTGTGCTAGCCGGCCGTTCTGATGCTGCACTCATGCCTGACCCCACGCGAGGCTCTTTGGGGATCTTGGCCTTGGACTTCGGAGCAAGGCGGTGGATCGGGCCTCAGAATCGAGCGCAGCACGAGTTCGCGTGAAGCTGGAAGCACCTTGAGTTTTTGTGTGACGTGACCAATTCGAAAATCGAGACGAGAGGGAAGAAGGCTAGCGAATTGAACCAACACAAGTTCCCGACGACGGGAGCTTAGGCATTTCCTTACCGAGAAAGGTGCTTGAAAGTGTGTGTGCGTAGTTATTGGAGAACCTCAAATTGGATCATAGTGCAGTCGCATTGGGCACCCATCTGTTCGTGACGGTGCAATTGGAGACTGAAACAGCTTACCAAATTGAAAGACATTACATATCATATCATCATTGGTAAACAGAAGCAATGTGACGTCTGGCCATGGCTGACTGGAGTGTATCCTGATACGACAATGGCAGACGCGGACTCCAGTACTGCGCTGCATGCCATTTCGAATGTTTGAGATCCAAGCACAGCCATGCGTATGCCCGCCTACGAGTTCGCATCTGCACTGACGTATTCATCTTGTTCAATGCATGCTATGCAGCGGCGCGGTACTGGTATTCAGCTAGCCATTCATTGTGCTCGCCTCACATCACATTGAGAATCTCGCAATGGATGCTAGGGAGCCAGGAACCGAGCGAGAGGTTGAGTTGGGCGGTCAGCCAAGCTAAGATGTCAGACCCAGATGGCGCTGCCGCCTGCGTAAGTTATGCGGTTGGACCATACAGAACATCTAGATTGTCTCATGGTTCGAGTCTTGAAGTCAGCAGCTCAGAATGACACGCACGTACATTGGTGAAGGCGTCGGTAAGACACTCGTGCCCTAACTGGGCACTGGGCAATTCTCTACTTTGAGCAACTAGTTGTCCCTAGTTCAGCCCCCGCATTCAGTTACCGATAGCGTGGTTGTGGTTGTGGTTGTACAGTAGTCGTTGTCGCAACTCGTTGAGTGAAGCTGTCATGATCTTACTTTGAGCGCGTCGCGTTGCTTGACAGGTGTTGAGCGATGGGTTGGCAAAGTACTTCAGGTGTTAATGTTGAAGCCTGGATTGGTATGGATGCTTCTTACACGTCTGCCTAGTAGGTATCCAAAACAAAAAAAAAGTAGCCGCATTCTGATCAACTTTACCTGCAGCTTCATTATTGTGGAAGTTTTGTCAGCAAAGAGTCGGGGCTTCCAATCCTAGGTGCCTATTCGTGATTTCATGCTCGTACCTTCCTCCTGCTTCATGTTGCTTGTCTGCCTTCTCCCTGCCTTTCCGTCGTATCTACCTAGTTAGCGGTAGCAACTGCACTTTGATACCTTGCCTGTCCCCATCCTCGTGATACAGACTTGAGACGTTAAATCACGCCAACTCTAAGAGAACCGTGCACTCTTTCTTCTTCACCTCACCAAAGACAAATCACGCCGGCTATTCTCGTTACCCGTCCGCAGCTCTTTATGCCTGACCAATACTCCCCGTGCCTAACGATGCATCACCGCCTTCCTTGCGTTCAAGCAAACTCGTGTCTAGCGTCGATGGAATGGGACGAGACAAGGGCATCTGAAAGGGGCCAACTCATCGATAGTTCCCCACCAGCAAAGCCGTCAAGCGTCACCGTATCTCTAGAGAGTCTAGGAGAGTATGACTCTGCAGCCGCAGACCAGGCCATAACTTACTTGTCATGGTGGACATTGCTCGCCCGGCAGGGTCTTTTGGCTGGCTTTGGAGAGTGAAGGTTCCGGTATGGTGGGATGGATGGACCACAATCGCGGCACCCACACCCAAAACCACACACAAATGTCGTTAAGTAAAGCAACGACCCCTGACGGTCCTCGGCAAGTCTGGGGCAAAGTACAACCACAGCCCTGCGCTGACACATGGACTTGGGCAGTGGTGGCTTTGCAGCTAAGCAAGTGAGCAGTCGCACACATGCGTTGCAACTCATAGTATCCAGCCCCTTCGCAGGGCGGCCCGGCCAGAGCGTCATCGAAGGCACTCACTCTTAACAGGGGAAATCCCACGTCTTTAGTGTGGCTCAGGCTGCCAAAGAAGCCTAAAATGATGAAGGCCCAAACGTCAGAAGCCCAGCACCTCCGCCGGCCGCCCCGCCCCTCCCCGTCTCGTCCCGCCGCGACTAAGAGCCAACTATCCACTTAGCCCACACACACACTCATATCCAGTCATAATCCACATCCACCATAATTGCCGCCGCCGGGCGCCCGTTTTAGGCGTTGGACCTCGTCGTTGCCATTGAATACCAGCAGGGCGTTCATCGTAACTCCATTTCTAACGACCTTCCGCCGCCTCAGGCTTTCCTACTACATCTTATCTGTGAGGTCTTACTCACTCATCACGAGAATTCTATATTTCTTCAAGACTCCCCGGCGCACTGATGTTAATTGCGCCTCCGGCTTCGCTCCCCGCGAGTTCGACCGCTTATCCAGCAGACCCGCTTCTCACCGACCGCTGCATTATCCCAGCCTCCTTGGGGCGATAGTACCGACCACAGTAACGGGCTTGCTTTACTTGTTCTTGAACAGGTCAGGCAGAGAATTTTCTATCCTACCTCTCCTTTGATTGACGACCTGGTGATATCTCTGGATTTACTTGGGGACCTTTCGCCTCATCGCCTCTTGCCGGCTGTTATATCTCAACGATCCTATTTCCTCTTCGTTTCTCACATACGTAGGAATTGCTTCCCCATATCCTCTTCATCGTTTTACTTTATTCTATAACGGGCATACGCTGTGAAACGGTACAGAGCGTGGTGCATGCATTGTCAAAGGCATCAACTTACAGTTGTGCTTTCGCCACCAAGCAACCGCCAAATTACTACCTCTTCAGCCATATCAACTTGGCTTATTATCGACGCCGGTTTATAGTTGTGCTTGAACGCAGCAACACAGATCCGGTCGCATTGTCGCGGCCATGGCTCAGGCCGGCGTAGTAGCGTCCGAGCCGCCGCAACCACTTCATTCACAGCCCACAGCATTATCCGGTACTCAAGGCTTCTTCCGCAAACTTTTTGGCAGACAGAGTAGCATTGGCACTCCGTCCAAACCACCCATTGAGCAGCCCAAAGACAACCAACATGAGGACGACTCGACAGACCCCGACAAGGGCGGGTTAATTCGCCGGATGTCTCGCAGGGTCGTGCCCGGACTACCTCGGGCGCAGACATTTAAGCGTCAAGTGTCAGAAAGGAGGACTAACCTGTCACCGATTGAGCCAACACCAAATGAAAGGCGAGCTGTATCTATGGACCGGCGGTCCTATAGGCCACGGACACCATCAGCCTCGCAGCCCGCAACTAACCCTCGTGTCAGCGCCCCAAGTTTTCTTGGCTCTCCCCAGGACGAGGTTCCGCGATTTGTTCCCTCAATATCCGTCAATGCTATTGCGGATGAACCGCCTCAAGATTCCGTTGAACGAGTTCTGCACCGGGATGATGAGACTACCCTTGCCGACGAGTGCCCATTACAAGACAACCTCTCTACTGCAGATACTCATTCGATATCAGCATCCCAGTACGACGCCATGATTCATGAAGAGCTCGAAAAGACTTGGATATTAAACCTCAGCATGCACTTCCGTGATCGATCAAGGAGGGAAAAGTTCTTTGTTACCTATCGTGAGCGTGATCACCTTTGGCGGCGTGTAACAATCTCGCTTGATTATCGAGATGCGCCCCCGAATTCCTTGGAAATGGATTTGATACACACACACTATCAACGAGAAAAAAGCGCAAAGATTTACGAGGCCATCCGGGAAAGTTTGCGAGATATTCAGTTTTACGATACTGTAACGAATCTGAAGCTTGAAACTACGGATGGAAGGCTTCACGTGCACGTGGTCGAGGACGGTAACGTAGGTACATACTGGAGAGATAACTGGGTCCAAGCTAATGGTTGGTAGGAAATTATTCAATATCCAACTGTTGCCCAAATCAAGCATCTAGGTTGCCGGCGCATTCGAGAGAAGGATATTGCTTTTGAGTCCCACATGTCGGGGTTCGTCTACAAAGTCAATGTCAACGGCCACACGCTCATAAAGAAGGAAATTCCAAGCCCCGACACCATAGACGAGTTCCTGTACGAAGTCAACGCTCTCGACTCTCTACGATTTTCTCGAAACGTCATCCATTTCCATGGTGTTGTAGTAGATGATCAGGATGAGCATGTAAAGGGACTCCTTATCAACTACGCGGACCAAGGAGCTCTTATTGACATCATCTATGAGCGTTGCAAAGATGGGGACCACGACCTTCCATGGGAAACGAGAGAAAGATGGGCGCGACAAATTGTTGAAGGATTGTCCGACATTCACGAGTCAGGATTTGTGCAAGGCGACTTCACCCTATCAAACATCGTTATAGATGGATACGGCGACGCGAAAATCATCGATATCAACAGAAGGGGTTGCCCAGTGGGCTGGGAGCCTCCGGAAGCAACCCCTCTCATTGAGAGCAATCAGCGAATCACCATGTACATCGGCGTCAAATCAGATCTATACCAGCTCGGCATGGTTTTGTGGGCCTTAGCAACACAGGAGGATGAGCCAGAGGCACAGGGGCGACCCTTAATACTCGGTCCTGAAGTGAATATCCCCGACTGGTATCGACAAATGGCGGAAATTTGTTTGAGTAATGACCCGCGCATGCGGCTTCAGGCGTCTACATTGTTACAAATGTTTCCTCAACCAGGTGAAACTGAAAACTGTGGACAATTGAACCCCCCCGAATCAACAATCGATGAGGGTTACACTTTACATCAGTATCTAGTTGATGGATACCACCCGGACAACCTCCCGCAAATCAGGACGATGGAACCACCGAGCGACTGGTCCCATGTCAACCGACCCTATGCGGATGCGAGCCCCGTTAGATATGAGCCGTACTACTACACGCGTGGACGTTCTCCCCCAAGCCCTCTGCCGAGTAACTGTGATAAATACAACAACCCACGAGGCTTGTACGATATCGCTGCGTGGGCAGCGAATCGAAACATACCTTCATCATATAGTGACGTGGGACCTGACGGCACGCCATTTGATGAGACGCCTATTGCCAACAAGCCAGGGCTTATCGACTCTGATGCGCTAACGGCACCTGACTCGACTTTGGAGAAGGGAGAAACACCGGCAACCTCGACTTCGACTCCAAGCCCGACCAGACTCGCCGATGTGGTGGGTAAGTCGCATGACAGAACTATTACTAGTGTTGGCAGGGCTCATGGAGGTCCGAAAGCGGAACCGGGGAATAAAGAAGGTCGTGCAGAAACCCCCTGTCAAGGACCAAACGCCAACTCGAAAAACCCAGGAAACACTAGTCCGGGGGACAACGAAACGGTGGTCAGGGACAGCACGCAAGGCACAAGTAGGGAAGATAGGATAAGAGAAAACGCAACGGAACGCTCAAATGTGGTTCCAATAAAGGAATGGGCAAGAAGTGTTGGTGATGAAGAAACCAAAGAGGCGCGAGCCTTGGAACAGGATACTCAAAAGAGCTTGGAGGATTGGCCTAAGAATGAGGACGAACGGACAGAGAGTCGATCACCCCAAGAAGGGGAAAAAACAGAGGATCATCGGACAACGCCTATAGATGGCAAAAACGTCTCAGAGGAGCCAACAACAAAAGCAGAACAAAATGCAGCAGAAAAGCGAGGGTCCACAGCACCTGACGCCCACCAAATCGAAACTGATTGTACCAAGGAGAAAGAGCTGGATGTTGGGGGAATAGGGAAGACGGCGGAAGGGGAGGTGACTGATGACCATGTCAAAGGGACCGGATCCTTAGCAAGTGTTGAGGTCTCACACGTGTCTACTCTCGATGAACTAATTCAATAGAAGTGCACGACTGACGACATGTCCAAGAGAGCGAGCATATCCTCTGTCCGGACTATAATGAATGCCTACGACATGGCTTGATGAAGGTTGAAGTTTGACTCGATTTGCATTGTATCGATAGCGTGCGTAGTATACTGTTTTTGTTTGTGTCAGCGGGAAATAGGCAGGCGTGTTGCATAATGGGGCGCAAATATAAATATCGGGGATTGAAGTATTTTTGTGGTGAATTATGACTGTACTGTACTGGTGGGTGCGATTGTGATGTAAGGGAACTGCGGTTGATGATGACATAGGAGGAATATCTAGAACTTGTCGTTTTGCGTGGCTTAGCATACTTGATGGTTCGACAATTTAAGAGGATGTGGAAGGTTGCGGATAGTAGATACTGAAGCACTAATGATGGGAAATGGAATCTTAATGTCATCGAACAGTGATTCAGCTGAAGCTATCGTGTATGCTAGCATATATGCTTAACTCAGTTTTGGACAGAGTTGAGTGTTTAGAGGACTTGACGACGGTTAAGATATTGACTAACGTTTTAGAGCATAGTGTGCGTCACCCAACGCCATGGAAGTGTTCTGGAATCCATCAAAATCTGACAGAAAAGTATCACGTGATACTCCCAACCTTCTGAGAGCTGAAGAGTTTGGAGCAAGTTTTCTTTGCCTGATTTTGGGTGACGGGATGACGGGAAAACAAGGCAACCAGAGAGGCAAATGTGGAACCGTTTAGCTTGGCGAATCCCGATCTTTGTGTTTCTGTTGGGGAAAAAGCTGGGGGAGTGAGGTCAGGGTGGTGAGGTACGTACTGCCCCTGCTCCTATCGGGTTCGGCCTCGGTCCGGGGGACAACGGGAGGGGAGGCAGGGCAACTTCTGGAGGAACATGGGATTGATTGCCAATTCTACACTGAGGATCAGTAATTACATACTACGGCTGTACGGATAAGTAAGTGAGAGTTTAGAAACCGGAGACCTAATAGGTGAGTCGTGCCAGTCGATGAGCAAATTGTCCGAGGCATCGTTTGATCCGGGGATGAAAAGGTAGGAGATATGCTGAAGACTACCTAATGTTTTGCTTCTTTTACCTTGACATTGGGAATTGAGCGTGAGGAATTCAACAATTAGCAATGATGACAACCCTGGTGAAACTAAGGAACAAAATCATCTGAGGGTTCTGAAGTTCAACACCCAAAGCTCGTACACATGGCATGATGTTATCGGGATTTGGCGGCGTTGCAACAATGATATCAAAAGGCTGAGGTGAGCTAAGGATCGCCATCAAGTTTCAAGGGTGTTGAGCGAGGTGTGCACTGTACAGTGATGACTGTGCACTGACTGACTGACTGAAGACTGATCCTGATGCCGAGTTGGTTGCTAGATCTTTGAGATAAGCGTGTCTACTGTAGCCTCGGAGTGCCCGGTGCGAACGGCGCGCTTAACCAAGTTGAAGGGATTTACACGTCAACAACCCAATTGGGTGTCAATTCGCCACTGCAACTGCCAAACGCAACTGGATTGTGTCTTTCTATCCCATTCCTAATACTTTGCTACTTTAGCCATATAGAGGCACATCTACCAACTGGACGCTTTAGATATTGATGACCCGTTGCCTATGTACAATCATGCCATACTGTACCTACCAGATCCAACAATCTGGGCTCCTTCGGCAAATGACATCGCCTGTAAAGAATTCGTGGTCGTCGAGTCTAACCAGCCACCGAGCTCGAGCTCCAGGCGGCTCCGGCTGTCTCGTGGGAGCTACCCCTGCAAGGCACGCACCGGCTCCTCTCTGGCGCGCTGCGTCTTGCAGGGCCAGGTGAGATGTGCCGTCTTTCGAATGAGAAGTACTGATCAGCCATGGATTGGCTGGAAGATACTTTGCCAGGAGGAAAGGGTACCAGGCTTTGCCCCAAATGGTAACCGGACGCCCAGCCGTGACCCACAACGATTGGAGCCGCCAAAAAAGTTGTTGGGGAAGGGGTGGGGTGCACATCTCGAAACAACGAAGAAAAGGTGTTGAGAAACGGTTCGACGTCGACCTACAAGACCCAGTCCCAGTCCCATTCCCAGTCACTCAAGGTGTGTGTGCTGAAGAAGTCGCCCATCAATTGTCGAATGCGATGCTGCGAATTTTCAACACAGCAGCCCGCTGCCTACGTACCTATCGTGGCCTGACTTTATGGCATCATTATTCCTTGAGCCTCGGGGCCATGAGGAAGATCTCGGTACCTACCTACTAGATGGGAGCGGAGAGTGAGATGAGATAGGTACCTATCCTATCGTAAGGTACGGTGTTCAATGTTGTCATGGATCTGAAATACGGCGGCTGCGAAAGGTTGAATTAAGCACTTACAGCAAACAGTTCTTGTGCGACAGGGTTACTTTATTGTCGTGTAGAAACTCAGTGGGTTCTAGAAGACGGTATCATTACCAATTGAGCATCAACATGGGAATTGGGAGATCTAGAATGATGGAATACTTGACTGGTACTTTCAATACCTCCTACTATCTCGCTGTATCCGATATCCAAGTTAAATTCCCTATCATCTCCGGGTTAGTGACTGAATTTCCATGACACGCCAACCCAACAAACCCACGAAAGGGTACAGTCCTTTTATTCATGATTGACATCCGCCATGGTGTAGGTGAGCGCTTCAATATTGCCGGGAAGCAGCCGGAACGGAGAGAGACGGGACTGGCATGGAGTAAAGTGGACAGACAGGTGCTGTTGCTGTTGCTGTTGCTGTTTTTTTCTTCTTCTCTTTCTTTCCCGTTCCGCCCACCCATCCATCCCCAATGGATTTTTCCCCCTTGTTCATACAGAGACGGTGGGGGTGTCTGTCACACACAGACGCCAGATTCAACCTCCAACACAGACTCACCCTGTGCAACAGAACGGATAGATAGGGAAGTAACATTTGCTTTGCTAATAATAAGGCGTCCATCACCGAGACTCACCATTCGCTCTCATCAATCTTCACAAGCAAACTTGAATCGCCGAGGCTTGTGCAGTATCGTATGTATAGCATCATAATACATTGCATTCGTTGATAAGAGTGGAGGAACGGAGCGATGGATGGTGCCTATCAGTCAAACAAACGTCAACAGAATACAAGCCCGCCCCAACTTTGGGTTTTGAACTTCCCCAACTCAACTCGAATAAGAGCTTGCTCGGGGAGAACTTACCTCGCAATCATCTGATAGTGTATCAGCAAATGAAGGCATTTGCCTCCTCCTAACTCGGTTGATTCACACAGCACAGCAGACCCCCCAGCTCCAGAGCTCCAGCTGCCCGTTCCCCATTCACGTACGGGTCCCTTTTCGACAAAAAGGGTCTTCGTTCTGCTTCCCCCAACCTTGGATTCGCCGCCACAACAAGGGTCAAGCGTCTATCAGAGGTCCACTCTGGGCCTGTCCCTCGTCTTTTTCTTCTTCTTTGCCTCCTCACTGAAGGGTGCTGTTTGGTGTCTCTACCGCCGCAGAGACCCTCCACTGTCTCCTCCACTTGTCTCACGCCTCCCACACCCACTTCACGCCCCCCTAGTCCCTGCCGCTTCCTCTTCCTCATCCAATCCGCCCTCAGTCCTCGCCCAGCTCCGTCGGATCTGATGGTATAAAGCCCTTTTATAACCCTCCGCCCCAACCGTACTTGATTTTTGATCAACCTTCTTCAATCTCTTCTCTTCATATCCTCTTCACCCTTTGTTTAGGATAACCATAATCCTAGAAAGGTTCATTCTTCCCCTTCACTCCTTCGAGTAACCATCAGCTTGTGGTTCTCGTGTGTTGGGACTTTGCATCCGAGTCGACGACACTTGCCATCGCCAATCCCAACTATCGACAACTCAATCGACATGGCGACAGCTACTGCTGCGGGCAAGAATGCCCAGCCATTCCCCGATGGCACCAAGGACTATGTTCCTCTCCGAAGCGGTGCTCCCAAGAAGGACGCCAATAAGGTCCACATCGCCGATACTCCCATGACCTGGAAGAACATCCACCAGCACATCAACTGGCTCAACACAACCCTTGTTGTCATCGTTCCTCTGATCGGCTTCATCTCCGCCTACTGGGTTCCTCTTCAGCTCAAGACTGCCGTCTGGGCTGTCTTCTACTATGTTCACACTGGCCTCGGTATCACTGCCGGTATGTTGAATCTCGCAGTTGCAATGCGGCAATGTTGCCGTCCTGCTGATATCAGTCAAGAATAAAAGCTCACATTTCCCCAGGTTACCACCGACTGTGGTCTCATTCCGCTTACAAAGGCACTCTCCCTCTCAAGATTTATCTGGCTGCGGTCGGCGCTGGCGCTGTCCAGGGCTCCATCCGATGGTGGTCGTATGGCCACCGTGTGCACCACCGTTATACCGATACTGAGAAGGATCCCTACTCTGTTCGTAAGGGTCTCATGTACTCACACATGGGCTGGATGGTCTTCAAGCAGAACCCTAAGCGCCAAGGCCGAACCGACATCACCGATCTCAACGAGGACGCCGTTGTTGTCTGGCAGCACAGGAACTACATCAAGTGCGTTCTCTTCATGGCTCTTGGTTTCCCCATGCTCGTCGCTGGTCTTGGTTGGGGTGATTGGTGGGGTGGTCTTGTCTATGCCGGTATCCTCCGTGTTTGCTTCGTTCAGCAGGCTACCTTCTGTGTCAACTCTCTTGCCCACTGGCTCGGAGAGCAGCCTTTCGATGACCGCAACTCCCCCCGTGACCACGTCATCACTGCTCTCGTCACCCTCGGTGAGGGCTACCACAACTTCCACCACGAGTTTCCTTCGGATTACCGCAACGCTATTGAGTGGTGGCAGTACGACCCTACCAAGTGGAGCATCTGGCTCTGGAAGCAGCTTGGTCTCGCCTATGAGCTGAAGGAGTTCCGTGCCAACGAGATCGAGAAGGGCCGTGTTCAGCAGCTCCAGAAGAAGCTTGACCAGAAGCGTGCTACCCTCGACTGGGGTATTCCTCTTGAGCAGCTCCCTGTTGTTGACTGGGACGACTTCGTTGCCCAGGCCAAGGCTGGAAAGGGTCTCGTTGCCATCGCTGGCGTTATCCACGATGTTACCGATTTCATCAAGGACCATCCTGGTGGCAAGGCTCTCATCAACTCCGCCATTGGTAAGGATGCTACCGCTATCTTCAACGGTGGTGTCTACCTCCACTCCAACGCTGCCCACAACCTTCTGTCCACCATGCGTGTCGGTGTCCTTCGCGGTGGTTGCGAGGTTGAAATCTGGAAGCGTGCCCAGTTCGAGAACAAGGATATCACTTACATGAATGACTCTGCTGGTCAGCGCATCATCCGTGCTGGCTCCCAGGTCACCAAGGTTGTCCAGCCCGCTGCCAGCGCTGATGCTGCCTAAGCGGCACGATCATTTTAACGACGAGAGGACGAAGGGGGATAATTGAGTAATGTGCAATACCGGAGGATATGAGAAGAGACATGTCATGAAGACATGTCGTTGAAAGGGTGTGGGGGAAAACAGTCAGCCACAGATCACATGTCAGAAACATGGACTGGTGTCTAGACGCCACACCCATCCATCCCTATATGAGGAGGATACAAAAAGCACACGACGTTTTTTAACGCGAATCATAAATTTGACTCATGAATGGCGTTGGGGGGTTTCTTTCTGTTTTGAGGCTAACATAGCTTACACGGCTTATGAGGAATACCAAAGAATGGTTTAAACAAACAAAAAAAGAAATTTTTACGAGTTCATATTAGGATCAGCACTTGTGTCCTTGGACAGCATGATTACTACAAAGAACTAAGATTTTGAATATTACAAAACGCCCTATCATTTGTTTGAAGTATGTTGTGTGATTGGCCCCATTCGTCCATGGTAACTCCAAGTAACAAAGTAACATATGATATATTCAAACTCGCATATTAGAATGTTCGGTAAGACTCGTTTACAAATATCATGATGATTACTTGATATTAGCAACTCCGTCTGGGTTTATATGAAGGCTAATTATGTGCAGTTTGAATTCTATCACATATTACGCCTCGTAGACATCTGAGAGCCAGTTGCTCTCTTGATACCTCTTGATACTCGGCAAAGCGTCGTTCGTCTGAACGAGTAGCTACTATAGGGTATCGCATTGTCTCTAAGCGCCTGGTGTACTTGCCTGATTTAAAGCATGTCTTGTTCCTTTTGAAGGTGCTGTGCAGGGCATGTCCCCTCTCTACTCATGGCCATGCGAAGCTGCGTCTGACTGGTGGTAGGCTCTTTGGCTCTGTCTGACCTGACGTAACGGTGTTGGAAGTGCTTAGTGAGTGGTGTAGTACAGTGACAATTGTCTTAAGCGTACAATCTGCACTTGGCATCATCCACAAGGCGTCCTGGTGTGGCTCCTCCTTAATTCAAAAGCTGATGTCTATAGCTCCCAGCCAGATGCACTTCATGGAGTAGCCATTCGAGCTTTTTGTACCGCCAACTCGGAACTCTTGGCCCATGCTCCATTGGGTGTCTGCCGATAGCACAGCAGTCGACCATCGTCGCCTGTGCTACCCAGAATCTGGCCATCGTCGTCAAAGCCAACACGCCACACCGGCGTGCGGTGGTTGTCAAGTTTAGATATCTCCTGGAACTTATGCTTGACTTGGCCTGGTTGACCTGCCCATTGGCGATCATTATGAGAGCCCGACTTTGCCAGACTGGCGCTGAGACCGGATGGGTGATGTTGGTGCTGAAGATAGCTGTGAGTGGGTTGAAGTTGCGGTGTTGTTGCCTGCTTCTCGGTTGGTGTCGCAGTTCCGTTGGTTCTGGTTTGAGGCGTAGAATCTCTCGTTGATACATGGGGGGCAGATCGTAGGAGATCAGCCGCAGACCAAGATTTGCCGTCATCCTCTGCGTAGGGCGTCTCAATGCGGAAGACACGCGCATAACCGTCCTGGCATGCTGTCGCGATGACGTCGTAGCCTCTGATGTTCCCTGGTGCCCACGCGACGTCTCGCACTAGACCTCGATGGCCGGTTAATTCTACGGCAAGATAAAACTCCTTTTGGGTCTGCTGAACGCCGATAGAGGTGGCGACAATATCGCGCGACCGGTACACCTTTACAGTATCCATCGCGGCGACCACAAGGCCTAGCGAGTCTGAGGGAACACCTGCGCGTAGAGCCGTATAACATGGCTCTGGATTGGGATCGAAGCGCACACGGAATGCCAGCTCCTCCCCTCTACTAGGTTTTGGAGCGACACTGAACTCGTCGATAGATGCATATTCGGAAAGGTTCTCGGGCTGGTCGTTTTCATATACAGTCAAACGGCCGTCTGTCGCGAGGAGGGCAAGATACGTATGCCGCGTCTCTTCATTATGTTTCATTGAGAACGAGCGATAAGGGGCTTTGTTGGATCGCGTGTCGAAGGCCGGTTTTCCGTTACCAGCACGTCCAGTACAGAAGCGACGGCCAGGCGCAGCAGAGGGATCCTCAGCCCAGAGGCGGAACCAGCCCTCAATGCCGAGGGAGGCAATCAAGTTGGGATAAACAGTCGCAGGAAGCCATTGAATCTGCAGAGTGAGGAGAAAACAGTCAGCGCGCGTGTGCGACAGAATGACACAGGAGCAAGAGACAGAGAGACAACACAGGTGGACAAGGGTAAAGGGGGGTGCGTTACCTCTAGAATCTCTCCGCCATGCGCTGTCCACGTATCGCAAAGGCGCCATGTGCCATCCATGTGGCGGTTGAAGACGCGGATCTTGCCATCGACTGAGCCAGTTGCGCAACGATCGCCATATGTATTGAATGCAACGGCCTGGACGAGATCTTTGTGGCCGTGTTGCAGGTTGAGGTCGAAGGCTGGTGTTTCTTCGCCGGGGGAGGGAGGGATAGAGGCGCTCATTTTGGAGAGCGGAGAGAACTGGGAGACTTCAGGCGTTTAGATGAGACGATCCGTGTCAACGTGGCGCTTTGTGCCATATGTGGGCTCCGATATCGTCTGTTGGTGGAGTGAGGTTGTGGTGATGTGTTGTTGACGAAGCTCCACAGCGGCTCAACCTCAGCTCGGTACGTATCGGGGCTGTCAAAATGCCCTGCAGGTTCTCCGCGTAGCTGTACCTGGCCTAGGCAAGTTGGTACCCAATCAGTTGTGTTGGTATAGGACAAGACTCGAAAAAGGTTAATGAATCTACCTATGTTGATGCTCATACTCAACTTATGTACGCAGAGATTATACTTACCATATTCGTGTGCTTTTTGAAACCATTCTCTCCATATGTCGACTTTGAAATGAATAGCTTCGTTGGAGATGATTAATTGAAATACGATACTTTGGCCATAGATACCTTAGGTAAGTTAGTAGCTTTACGGAACTTGAGCAGTGTGTACATGATGAAGCAATTTCTAAGAAGCTCCAGCTGAGTTTCCTCTGGGGAACCTTTAGTTTACGTTTTGTGACCATAAACCTTCTCCAGCAAGATACAGAGCCTCAAAAGAAGTAGTCATGATGGCACTAACTTAGTTCATTCAAGCTCAACTCATCCGTTATAATGTCAGCAGAGAGTGACAATACACAAGCACAACAGCAGTAGAGCAGTATATACATAACATCACCGTCCTAAATTGTGATCTCATGGCCTACACCTCAATTATAAGATAAATAAGCCCAAAATTCAGGGGCATCATGATCACCCGCCCCTTGACCCTGACAAGTAATCGTGATACCCACCTAATTCTAGGAAATAGAGCTAGACGATGATAAAACGAGCAAAGCACTTTAGTTATTAGATGATTTGAAAGTACTACAGTATAATCATTAGAACATGCTTTTGAGATTCTGTCGCGTGCTCTTAGTGTCTTTATTGTTTGTTTAACCACTTGCTACCTGATGATGTAGGCGCGGGGATAGGCTGTGCCGCTGTAGGTCGGCTAGTTCCACAAGACACCATCAGAAGCTCGCTGATTTGTTCCCGTAGCGGCTCCACAAACCATGGAAGTTAGAGCTTCTCAGCCTCGTCAAACTCCAAACCTTTCCTCTTCAAAACATCGCGTTCGACTCGGGATATCTCACTCAACGCACTATGGCGTACCTCCTAAATCCTCTCGCAACAGCATCTCAGCTGTACCATAAATCGTCTTTCTCAAATCTGCCCCAAGACCTCCAAGACACGATCTTCATCACTTCGCAATGCCTCACACAAGCTGCAGGTCATCTTCTGGAGCTTCCTCAGTCCGTGACTGCGCAGGCTAACGTCATTCTGGCGCGGTACTGGTTGGTCGATTCTCTAATGGCCAATGAATTTAGTGTAAGGGCCTATTATCTCCAGGAACTCTCCATGTAGCATCTGATGGTACTAACTCCGTACTCTTAGGACACTTCTGCTGCTGCTCTATACCTGGTTGCCAAGATGGGCCCCCATCCCCGGTCATCACGCGACATATCAAATGTCTACGCGTATCTCTTATCAGAGAATTCATCTCTCTCGCAGACGCAAAGTAGTCCCAAGAATGATCCTAGGTCGTACTACTTGTCTGATGCCGACTATCATAGCTTCCAGACTCGTATCCTTGCCATTGAAGCTCGCATTCTTTACACGCTCTCGTTCGACACACATGTCTCGCTGCCTCATCCACTCGCAATTACTTACCTTCAGACACTCGACTTCCTTGCGCAGCCCAAATCCGTAATATCTCTACGCGCCATTCAATATCTGAACACAGCTCTTCTCTCACCCCAAATGCTCTATCTCACACACCAACCTCATGCACTGGCCACGGCTGCCATATACAACGCAGCTCGGGATGTGGGTGCCAAGATGCCAGAATGCGAATGGTGGGAAGTTTTCGACGTTGATCGAGAAGAGCTTGGATTCCTTGTCGTAGGAATGCGAAGCGTGGAAAACTACCTACGCAAGTACAAAGAGGAAACGCCGGATCTAGGCGCAGGCATGCCTACACGGAAGTCGATAGATATTGAGCTGCTAAAAAGAGGTGTGGGAAGTGGAAATAACACTGCCAAGGTCGATGAGGAGCAACAACTCATGAACATGATGGACAGTAGATAACCGCTTGCCTTCGGTTTTATTCTCTACTCGGTGTCAGATCCAGCCCTGCTGCTGCATCCCAGAAGGAGGCGCCACCGTTTCGCATGTCGCATGTCGCATGTCAGCCAAAACATGACCAATGAGCTGATGGAGCACTGCTGCAGCTCTACATATTCAAAGTCGACTTTTTGGAAGCATCAGGCCATTATCTCGAGGACCAGTGGCTAAAGTCAGCCCGGACCAACGGCGATGATAATTGAGGTTCAAGCATAGGTCAATTGCCACGTCATATCAAAGACTTGAGAGGTGATTCGAGACGAGAAACTTGCAGAGGTCTGGAATCCGCCATGAGTGAACAGACGAGGTAAGAGTGGACGATACGAAGAGGAGAATGAGTACAAGCAGAGGATGAGAATTCGCGCGCCTGTAGAAGTGCACAGTCTCTGGGGGATACTCAACATATACCATGCATGTGCATGCGTGACGCTTTGCCAGCCGGCTTTCCGGTTATCGCGTCTACCATTACTTACTCTCATGATTAAGCAGACGACCCGCAGGATGATCAAGTTGAAATGCGATAAGGGTGGAACAGTATCCTCTTTTCTGCGCTTCTAGGACCCAACTTATGCTTCCAGAATACCCACGTGCCATGTCATACTTTTTATTTCACAGCGCGATGCACAATATCAAAGCGCCATTAGCGGTAGTCTTTTAGATGCACATGGTCGAAAATCAAAGACCGAATCGTTCAACAAACCTGCACAGCCAAGCACACAGCTACATGGACCAAGCTTTTGCCGACGTAGCCAACGTCGTTAGCGACATACGGTGAAGACAAGCTAGGCTAGGGGAGAGCCGTGGACACTCCTGGCACTCATGAACCCCAATCAGCCTTGAAGGCATCGTGGAGTTGAATGCGGGGATTAAGGCCTAGCGCGCTGGCCCTCCACGCTGGCGTCTGTTGGGAATTGTCCCCAACGTTGCGACGAGTAGATATCGCCAGAGTTGAGCATGATGTAACTCGAAATCGTGTACCGGTAGCGAGACGCAAAGTACCGGGGCAACCTACTCAGTTCAGCCCTAGGTATCTCGATTGATCATCTCCAAGTGATAAGTGTACAGTGTTCGGAGCAACGGCACTAACTGGTCGGCAAATCCTCTCTTCTGTGGAGGAATTTTGGACCGAATAGCTTCCTATCTCGCTGTCGCCGCCAAAGAGACCCATTGCCACAGATCATGGAAGGGCCTCTAAAAGTACAACAGTCCGTAGCGTTCCGACGACGCTAATGCCGATGCCAGAAACAATTTGGCATAGTGCTCAAAACCTTGTCTTTGCCCGCACCAAACGATTCGCATCTTGAAATCTCTCGATATCTAACTACCTGTTTGGGATCAAGAAGAAACCAGGGGAGGCCGACTAAGACGGAGGGCGACGACATCCACCCTACAATCCAAAGGAACCAATGGCAGGGCATCCCAAGTAATACTCCCATTGGAGCGAGCTCCGATCGACCAGGTCAGCCACGGCCCTTTTTTTTTTTTCTCTCTGGCAAATCTTGGGGCGAGGCGAGTGATTGGATCAAGGGGTCCATCTAAAATCGAAACTGGAAATCCTTGGGAGCTCCAGTTGGCCTTCTAGAAGAACGTCTCGGCCCATGCGCACTCCCTCCTTCTCAGCCGTTGCCGTTTCGCACTATTTTGACACCTTGGTTCCGGTTCTGGCGTTGTTGGAGATGGATATTTCAAGCTCGGAGTTGTTGACCAAAGATGAGCGAGGAACTCTCATAGTGTCAAGTGAAGGACATGGAAGCGGCAACAGCTTGAGATCAACAGTTACACAGCCAAAGTCTGGCCTTCCTTGATTGTCTGTATTGTACAGTGTAGCCCCATGTTGGACCACGAACGGAGACGACGGAGACAGGGGTACGCTAGTTATCAAGTTGCCGCTTTTGGTGTGTACACCTTTTAGCAGGCTTCACATCGTGGGGCAAGCTGAGGGTGCTGTTGCTGCTGCTGCTGCTGCTGGAGGAAAGAAAATGGCTCACTTGTTTAATTTCGTGGACCGTCGAGAGGTGCATCCTCGCGGAGATGACGAGATACGTATCTTCAATCGCGAAAGGTATATATAAGGGCTCTTCATCCTCCTTCTTCGATCCTCATCTCACATCTTATTCCGTCTGCCTCTTTCATCTACACCACTCATACCACCAACTCCCACTTTCACACAAACCTACTCTCACAATGCCTGACTCTATCACTCCCCAGACCCCCGCCGCCCTCGGTGAGAACAGGGGCATCAAGTTCAACATCAAGACTGGCAATGCCCGCTACCAGTGCGTCATCCAGGACCGCTCCCACTAGTAAGTTCATGTTGCTTCTACCTACCTGCTACCAGCTTCAAGACAGATACTAACCAATTTGTTCAGCGAGCGCACCAAGGCTGCCCGACAGAACTCTTCCGACTCTGTCTCTTCGACCGATTCTACCAAGACTGAGAAGTCTTCCCACTAAGTGCGTGTTGGGGAGATCTGGGATGATGGCGCCTTGATATCCCCTCATCCATGATTTCTTGTCAATGGATGCAAAAAAGGATATCAGTGGCGACGAAAACAAAAACAAAATGGGGGGAGTTTATTATACCACAATTATCGGGCATTAGCGACGGTTTAACAGGGACATTTGGCGTCTCAATGAATCAATCAATCTTTCTTACTGTTATTAACATTCGTGAGCTCTCTGCTTGCCAGTGATTGTGCATTGCTACATGTTTAAAAAGCCAAGTCATCATCTCATCGAACATCCTACAATTGTTTAATGGCGTGTCTGATTGCATCACAGCACCAAGATATTTAAAATATATGGGCATAACAGGCATTATACCCAATTAGAGTATCCAAATGACAAACTGACAGGTGGGTTTTCAGGCTCATGTCCGTCTGCTGCAAGACCCCGATTGCCAAGTTTTGCTGCTAACTCCTCTCATCCTGAAAAAAAAAAAAAGAGAGTCTTTCGGTGTCACGCCTTTTGACCTGGATGGATCACTTCTCCACCGCTCCAGGGTCCTTCCTCCCTGCCTCCCGAGTTCAGGGCTAGCAGGGACAAAACTCCGATCAATTCTGGTTTATCCACAACGGAATTTGAGCGATTGAGACCTGGCGAGAGTCGGACCTAGACATAAATATCGGCGGTCGGCGGCTTCGAGTTCCGGCGGCTGTGGCGATCGAGGTCGGGAGACGAGGAGCAACCTCCGTCAGATAGGACCGGAAGGGTCGGCAGGTACTGGACGCATCAACAAAGCGATTGCGATCGATACCTAGTTTCGGATGTACATCAACGGGCTCATTTCTCTGACTTGCTTTTCCATAATTACACGTCTTACAAACTGATAACTGCTTTTAACTTCAACAAACAAAACAAAAAAGTCCGTCTTGGAAGGGGAGATCAGAAGTCGTACGCCATGCCATGTACGACTACACCCACCAGGCGTCGTCATGCCGTGCCTGACTAACAAGACCGATGAACCATACCTACTTATCTGGCTCTGAGACTGGCCCAGGTTGACTCGAGCAGGCGATATGTTCCGACAATCGATGCCGCGCCATCCAATTGCTACGACACAGGATGACTGGTGGGATCTGGATCTGACAAGGGCACGTACTGGTAATAACTACAGTAGACCTGTTAAGTTATTCGACAGTGAGCTACGAATACAGTGACGTCTCAGGCCAACGAGTAAAGTTCAGGGGCTTGTCAGCGCCTCTTATTATTATCACGCTTGTTGCAAACTGAGTTTGTGTGAAGGAGCAGAAATACCGGATTGAACAGGTAATATGTCTCGAAATGTGTATATTTCTTTTATCCATTTGGTCGGCCAAGCGACTTGTTAGTCGCTCCGCACATCACACACACTTCTATCACATCACGTCACGCGCCATCCGCAACCGGCGGTTGAGATATTTCGCACCCATCGCTTGCTTTGGAGAAATGATGGGGATGCAATACAATGTACTCGACGTAAGGACTGTAGATGAACCGTTGTTATGTCAGTTAATATGCACATTGGTTTTACAAAATGCATTTGCTCAAAGCTAAAAAGAAGCATCAGCACAGCCCTCCTCACTTTTACATAAGGCATTGTACGAGTTGGTCTGGTTCTGATCAGGTCTGAGTCGCAGTCGTAGTCGTAGTTGATGCTTGCACTCGCTGGGCTTGTTTAAATCCACCTTGTCCCGTTTGATCCCACCTCATCCGTGGTCCCCTTTAACTCTCTTTACTTTGATCTCCCTCTTTGACCTTGGTTTTCACTCCCTCACTCACTCACCTTGTTTGTGTGTCCTGCTGTTTTGATAGGTAGTCAGGATCTGCAATCTACGTACGACCTACTCGATCGTTTCTGTCCACCACCAAAGAAGGACGAACGAGGGAGCGATGCCTTACCCTTTGGTGGCTACAGGTATGTGATAATGTCAATAAATCCACAGCGCCACATACAAGCACTCTGCTGTAATCCAGTCTTTGCTTTGGTTACTGTACCTCCTTCACTCTTTGCCTGCTGCTTGTTCCTGTTCCCCTTTCCCTTCCAGTCAAAAGTCGTCGTCACGGGCTGAAGCTCAGGCCAAGCCCATGTGCTGCTCGTCGTGGGTTACCCCGCGTCGAGGCTTCGATTGCGAATCACAACGCAGCGCACGTCTTGGCTGTGTCTGCCTGAGCCGGCGCCAAAAGAGTCGCCTGAGCCACACTCCACGGGCACTTTCAAGGCTGCCTGTGGCAAAAGATAGCTGCCAGAAGCAGCAGGAGGACCACGCAAGCTCAAACTTCCCCTTGATTTGCCTCCCCAGTTCTCGAGTTATTTGTTGATCTGATTTTGGTTTATTTGAGTCTCTGGAAAGTTCTCCTTTGCATTATTTTTGGTCCTGTCTCGTGAAGAGGAGGCTCGTGGTCTTCTTCTTCTTCCTGTTTGCTAGCCTGGCAACTCCCAGTCCACTCCACTTCACCTCACCACACAGGATCGATCACACCTTTCTTTTCTCTCTTCCATCTTAGTCTTGTAACAGACTTATTATACAATGCCTAACCATGTCGTTCTGGCATCAGGTGCCGTAGTTGCCGTCTCGGTCGCTGTCGCCACTGCCATCGCCATTTTCGAGTCGCCAGAAGTGCGACGATACGCCGACGATGTTCGCCGGAGAATAGCTATCGCCCTCCACTCTATGGGCGAAGGCATTGAGCCCCCCCACCGTGAGCCGATCTTTAACAGGCCCGAGGATGCCAGCGGCTTCCTTGAGTCTCGTCGCGGCACTGGCGCTGAAGCTGGTGTCGATGCCGACGAGGAAACACGCAGGCGACAACGTGAAGAACTGCTTTATTGGAACTCGGTCATGTTAGAGAAGCAAGAAAAGGAAGAGAAGGAGAAGGAAGCCGCTGGCGAGACACACCCAACTATCACAGACTCACCACAACGAGTTTCTTCATTCGATGACTTCCTTCATCAGGATGAGGGCGCTGAGCGGGGGGCTTATGCCTTCAACACTGGAGCTGACACTCGAGGAATGAATGATGGTTTGCGACGTCGTGGTGATGGCTCTCGCGGCTTTTCGTCCCTCTACACTAACCCTTTTGCTGATGAGCACAACATCGACCCCGAAGAGATGAACGACGAGGTTGAAGCAAGCCGTCACATTTCTCCCGCTTACGACGAAGTTTCCGACATTTACAGCGCCACTACTCAAGACCGAGATGAGAAGCCCGCCGCTGATCTTGTTAATGTCGACCCCACCCCCGCTCGCTCCGAGACCGCGTCGTCCGCCACCCTCGAGCGCGAGATAGGTGTCGATGAGTATATGACTGCTGGCCAGGAAGACCGCGATGAAGCCTACGCCTCTATTCAGGCTTGGGCACAAAACTCGAGCCCCGAGTTTTACTCACCTCTGCCTGTCACCCCTACCGCCCCAATGTCCGAGCCAGAGGTCATCAGCGACGATGGCATGATGACACCCACCGACTCTGTGTCCTTGGTAGGCTCTGGAGATGATATCGCCAACGATGCGCAATCATCACGAGAGGGAGAGACCGGTCGCTATTATGATGTCATGAGCGAGAGTTCTGGCATGGCTACACCCGCTAGCTGGTCTGAGATTGGCAGCGTCATCAGTGAAAGTGACGCTCCTATTCCCGCGCGCCCATAAACTCTTTCGAATGACAGCGTTACAAAAAAAAACCACCTGAACTTGGTATACTTGAGAAAAACACTGGCCTCAACCGGAGTAACAGACTTGGCTTGGAAATTACAGAATACATGTTGTGTACGGTGCGGTCGCTTTTGTTGATTTGCCCTTTTTCATTTGGAGTCGGAGTTCAGGTTCTGGTAGCAAACTTATATCCTTAGCATGTGACTGATCTCGTGTCTTCTATCAAATCTATGTCATATCCTATCTTGCTCTAACCTATCATCTGTGGACGCCTTACATGCATTTGTATATATACCTAGGATTCAAGCTTCTGCTTGTAATCGCCCCAAAGCTGTTCAACCGGCCGCCCAACTAGTTCAGTCCAAAACGGTTTCTCCTCATATCTTTGAATGCGCAACTTCTCATTCAGACGGCGAACAGTCCCCTTCCCGAAGCGTTCCTCCAAGTATTCCAGAAAGTAGGCCGTTTGCTGATAGCCGGCGTCCCATTTTCCATTGCCATCACGTTTCCAGTGAGGGGGACTGAGGAGGCAATGAAGTCGTACCCAGTCTGCAATGCCTTCGATCAGACCGCCAGGGCAAGTGCCATGGCCATTGTACTGAAGGCAGTGGACGAGCTCGTGGGTGAGTACACCGTTTATCTCATCCGTACGGCGAGAAACAGGATGGATGTTGGCAACGTACTCGATAGAGAAGTGAATCTCCTTGTGATCGTTGTCAAGATCAGATCCTGTGGTGTAAGCTACGCCTGACATGCTACGAAGAATAACCGTAACAGATCTTGTGGTTGGGATTGTCGTGGTGGGACACGTGGGCGATTCATAGAGGAGCGCGAGGACATGCTGGGCCGCTTTGGCGAGGCACTCCGCGGCGTTGACAGAGCTTAGGAACACGGCAGAGCCCGGATGGGAAAGGTCGCGGAGCTCGAGACGTAGTTTAGGGACCTTAAACTTCCCGGCGCCAGGGATGTCGGGGCCGTTCCGTGTGCCGGATGGAGTGGGTACTTGAACGGCGGGAGTCATGATCGGAGTCCGGGAGAAGAGTGAAGCGGGGGTCGGAGCGGGAGTAACTGGGGGGAGTTGAGGCATGTAAGGGCTTGGGGCTGAAGAGAAGAGATGGGTTTATAAGACCACCAAGTTCCAAGTTTTGTGTTCAGAGTTTGAGCGGGAGATTGAATGAATGTGATCTTGAAGCCGGAAATGAATGGAGTGGAATGGAGTGGAGGGATAGAATGAGGCTAGGAAGGGGGGCTTGGTTGATGATGATGAAAACGGCGCTGCCGAGACAGGATAGAGAATAGCCTATGATTCTACGGATACCAGAAGAAGCGATAGGTCTATGGGAAAGGATAGAGAGAATAGGGCGTGAGTTTGTTACTGTAACATCGTAGGTAAATAGGAGGCATCCATTGCCGTGGATGGAATTTCATGAGGGACTCGTGAGATGACGACCCCTCCCTCGGGCGGTCACTATAACTGGATACCTAGGTAGGTAGGTACGTAGGCAGGGGTAAAATAGAGCCCTGTAGAGCTTGGGAGCTAGACAGGAGAGCCCCGCAAACTGGGAGCTCGTAGCAGGCAGGTGTAGGCAGGTGCAGCCTCAAGTCAGGTCAAACTCGGCGGGGCATGGTTCCTTCCCTTTGGTTCCAGTTCCCTCTCCGGGGCAACTACGGCTACCCTGTTCTGGTTGTTTTCTCCCGTCCCGCGCCTGACATCGACCCAAAAGATAACAACAAGACTAAAAAGTACCTACCTAGTCGCTATTCTATTTTGGTACAACAACCATAACACAACCCAAGTCGACAACATAACAAACAACAACAAAAAGAGCTCGCCCACGCTCTCAATGCGCACTTTGACTAGAGCGATTCTGTTGTTTCGCTCCGCCGCCCACGAACTGTCTCGCAACTAAAGTCACAGGTATGCATGCGCTTTCCCCCTGGTTTAATTTCCCGACAACACCACGCATGGCGCATCACCATGATACTGTGCTGCACCTGTTTCTCCCGCGATGATAGGAGAGGGGATAGCTTGGACTCTATCCCACTTCGCGCCTCGTGCACGTATCATCTCAACCCCTCCATCGAGTCTTGTTATTTCTCGCGACTAATGCCGTTTCGACCTCTAGATTCGTCATTCCTAAGCTCATGGCCGATACAAAGCTTACCGACCAGCAGGTCGCTGACCTTGCGACCATCCTGCGCGGCGATGCATCTCTTGATTCAAAGGTTCAGTATGTCACACTCATCAAGTCGGGCATCAAGCAACACAATGTCCCTGAAACAAGCATCCCCCAGCTCTTTGACGGGTTGCGCGCCGCCACTACTTCGCAGCACGCTGCTCTAGTAAACGCCGGCTTCACTGCGCTTAACCACCTCCTTACGCGCCTCTCCCGTCAAGACCCCAAGCTTCTCACCAAAGAAGCAGTCCGTACTCTACCACTTGTTGTAGAGAAGCTCGGCGACCACAAAGACAAGTTCCGCTCCCTCGCTTCGCACTCCCTTGTTACCCTATACGCCGTTGCGCCAGTCGATGTAGAACGGTTTGTTCGAAATACAGCTATGGGAGGAAAGAACCCCAGAGCCAAAGAAACTGCCATGCATTGGCTTTTACAGGTAAGCTGAAGCGCTCCCCTAATGCAGCCATGCGCGTGTGCTAATGATGCTCAGATGCACAAGGAAAATGGCCTTCCCTTCCGAGGTTACGTCCCTGTGCTCATGGAGCTTCTCGAGGATGCCGATGGAATGGTGCGAGATGCAGCCAAGAGTACTGTCATTGAGCTTTTCCGAGCCGCGCCAAATGCCGCCAAGTCCGATCTCAAACGACAACTCAAGACCTTCAAGGTACGACCTGCCATCGAGCAGGCTATTGTCAAGGAGCTCGCTCCAACATCTGGTCGCCCCGAAACCCCCGCCGAAGCCGCGCCGGCTCCTCGCCCAGCCCTTTCCGCCAGTACCTCATCCGTAGCCGATCGCCCCATCACTCCGGGCATCGATACGAAACCCGAGACACTCGAGCCCTTGTACGTCAACACGCACCGAGAACTGGACGACATTTTTAAGGAAATGGCGTGGTTTTTCGAGGGCAGGGAGACGGAACAAAACTGGCTGAAGCGAGAGAACTCTATCGGAAAGCTTCGAAGACTCAACGTGGGCAATGCTGCAACTGACTTCCCTGATACCTTCCTTGCTGGAATTAGGAGCATGCTGGATGGCATCATTAAGACAATAACCTCTTTGAGAACCAGCCTGTGCAAAGAGGGGTGTGGCCTAATCCAGGAGATCGCCAGCACGTTTGGTCCCGCGATAGATCCCATGGTCGAATTGCTCATGCAGACATTTGTCAAGCTCTCTGCAGGAACGAAGAAGATCAGTTCCCAGCTCGCCAACGAGACGGTGGACACTATTCTGAGCCAGGTTACATACACTCCACGCTTGATGCAGCATATCTGGATCGCTTGCCAGGACAAGAACGTTGCGCCAAGAACTTATGCCACAGGCTGGCTCAAGACCATCCTGAAGAAGGAGGCCCAGCACAAGAATCATGTTGAGCACACTGGCGGTGTTGATCTGATCGAAAAGTGCCTCAAGAAGGGCTTGGCTGATGCCAATCCTGCCGTGAGAGAAAAGACGCGATCAACATTCTGGACATTCTGGGGGATTTGGCCCGCAAGAGCAGATGCGTAAGTTAACTTGACTCTGTCTTTCATCTATTGGTTTAGCTAACTGAATCAGCATCATGGCCGACCTGGATGGCACAGCACAGAAGCTTCTAAACAAGGATCCCAGCAATCCCAATTCACCCAAGAAGGCCGAACCAGCCGCTCGTCCTGGCTTAGGTTTGTCCAAGAGTACTATTGGTTCCAGCAAACCCAGCATTCGCGAAGCTATGATGGCGCAGCGGAAGGCAGCAAACGCAGCAAAGAACCTCCCAGCTCGGCCCGGATCTGCCATGGCTCACCTTTCGCCTGTGAAGACTACTAACACGAGCACATCAAGCAAATCTTCTGGAACTCGATCCCGGCCAGAGGCAGGCGGTATGTCAGGGGCTCCAATGCGGCCAACAAGGAGGCGGCCGGAAATGGCGGCGCGCCCTGCGACGGCCGGCCCATATTCTGTCCGTGATCTAGAGGCTGGGAGTCCTGAGAGCATCAAGTCCAAGACTGTAACACCCAAACCTCGAGATACCACGCCTAAGAGGACTGGTCCTCGTACAAGGCCTGGCCACGCACCTCATGCTAGTGAATCCAGCCTGCCATCGCCCACATCTCTAAAGTCGGGTCCCAAGCCAGCTGCTTCGCCCCGCACGAGTCCTACAAAGTTGAAGCAGTCACACTCTGCCATACAGCCGTTGAGCAGTCCCTCAAGAGCGAACGAAGACATCACTCTCGTGGTCCCAAACATTGCTAATCTAAAGGCTGTGCAAAAGCCTGCGCCGGAGCCTCAGAGAGCGCCACCGGCGCCTCAAGAGGCTCCAGAAGAATTGACTACTCCCGTGACGGAGACTGCACCGCAGGTCATTCCAGAAGCCCCGGCAGAGGCTGTGTTGGCGAGTGAGCCAGCGATTGAGCCAGAGACAACCCTGGAACCCGAGGTTGAACCCGCGGCTGAGACCGCAAATGAACCTATGGAGGAGGAGGCTGCCGAGCCTGCCGTCGTCGTTCCAGAACCTGTAGTTGAGCCCACACCCGAGCCAGCAGAGCCCATGCAGGTTGACACCGTTCCAGGAACACCTGCTTCAACACTCAAGGTGTACGAGGACCCATTCACTGATGACCAAACGACCCCCAAGCCAACCTTCAATCTCCCCGTGCTGGAAGACAAACCTGTCAACGCTGATGCGGGTAATCTACCTAATGCTCGTGCCCAATCTCCTGTGACGCAAGACGTAGAATCGCCCGAGAGAACGAAGCAGAACTCGCGGCTGCTGGAAAGCGGCATCACCAGGATCAAGGCAAAGACTCTTGATGTGCATGGCTTCCGAAAGTTACAGTCTCTGTTGCGTGATAGCAAGGGCATCTTTACGGATGACAAGTTCGAGGCCCTTTTGATTGGTCTGTTCCAATATCTCGAGGACCCCGTGTCCGGGGTTAACCCAGAGAAGGCCCAGGATATCAAGGCTCAGATCCTGGCTACAATCAGGCTACTTCTTCGAAAGGAACGTGACAATTTCCAGCCTCATGTGTCCAGGGGTCTTGAATCGCTTCTGGAGACGCGCAGTGCGTACGATATCCGCGCACATATTGTCAGCGGCGTCGAGGTCTTGGCGGATGAGCTCGTTACCATCGGCGACGGCTCCGAAATTGTCGTTGTCCTAACAAAACGTCTTCAGGCTGTTGATGGCTCTGTCGCTGAGGGTCGCCGCATGCTTAGCACGGGAATGCATGTTTTGCGAACCATGCTTGACAAGAGACCCAACTTTGTGCCTACCGACAACGAACTTGGCCAATTGGCTGCTCTGGCTGGCCGATGCCTCGTTTCTACAGACTCAGGCGTCCGTATGGATGCCGTTCAGCTTTGCGTTGCTCTACACTCGCGGGTAGGCGAGCAAGTGTTCTGGAACGCCCTCAAGGATGTTCAGGACGACCCCAAGAGCTTGATCACCTACTATATCGTGAAGCGGCAACGAGAACAGGCTCCTACCGTTTCTGTCTAAGTAAGCTGAACCAGAGTTGAAGAATCGATCATCAATCGGAGTTGGAGGATATTTTGTCATTTTTTAGCGTTGGATGCCGGAGTTTGATGAGGGAAGGGAATTGAAATTATTGGGTCACATTTTTTTAAAAGCAGCGGTGAGTCACAAAAAGGTATCGAGTTTCACTTCGGTCATGCACTGGCGGCAGAAAGAAAGAGTTTTTGTTTCACATTCTTGAGTTGTGGCTATTGAATAGTTGCGCTGTTTATTGAATGCCCTGCTTTGTCTGTTTTTATACCTAGCTCTCTGTAATTACTTGCGCATTTTATATAAGAGACATTGGCCGAAGTTTGACTCGACTATGGTGTGACAGTGTAACCGATGACTTTTATTGTTGATAGACGTAGGACTGGCAAATGCGTGGGCGCCCTTCCTTGGCTAGTTTCCTGAAAGGCAAATGCGATGGTCGATATAGTCCTGGAGAAAGTGGGGATATATGCTATAAGTTCGATGATACAAGACTCGCATCAACGAGGGATGAAAGAGATACAACCAATACTCTTGAGAGAGCACAAAGAGCCGTCCTAGCAAAAGACTCCCCTGGAACGATATACACAAGTTAACCAATACTCCCGTCCTTGCTCCCCTCCAAGCCTCCATCATCAACGCACAAGAAAATTGCCAAAGTGGCCATAGCCATGGCCATAACAAGCAATCAAGCAAGCATGAGAGAAAAAGAACTGGATATCATTAAATGTCCTGGCACAAAAACGCCCTGCGGGTTGGATGACACAACACATGCAAGCAAACCAGCCCGGGCGCTTCCAAATCCAACCGTGCCCCGAGTAATTTTTTTCTTCTTCTTTTTCATGACAACCTAGATCGCGTCTCTTTGAAGGTAACCCAAGAATCCACGACTCGAAGGTCTCGTGAGAAGGGTGATGCAGTGTTCATAAGTCCTATTCGTGTAGAGATCTCGAGCTCGTTAAGCGTCCTCAAAAATTGTATGACTGTTCTCAATGACAAACTGTATCGCAAGGTTCTTTGCGTGCATGTCCGTCATCTCGCGCTCAAGACTTGTGTCACGCATGATGGTAGGCGCAAACACGACGGCCAGGTTCTTAGGAGACATCTATAGAGAATGATTAGCGGCCGTTAATACTATCAACGGCAAGAAATGTAGCGCAACATACCAGGTTCTCAGGTTCACGCCTGGCAACACGTGCAAGATGGAACATGAGGAACTCGAGACAATCACAATGCCGTTGAGGCATAGAAGAAAACGTCTTCCGCAGGTGATCGCACCGTTCCGTTTCATCAACAATGGCTGCCAACTGTTAGCATGCAATCATCTCCTGGGAAGTAGAAAACCAAACTCACCATTCGACTCCAGAACGCGCTCGTAAACGTCAAACGTAAGCAGGGGAATTGGAAGCTTGCGGAAGTATTGTTTCAGCACGCTGGTGACGGCAGTAATATCCAGGTCAGGGTCCGAGATGTCAAAGTTCTCGTCCTTGCTGAAGCCGTCCTTTATCATGTTGACCTGTGAGTTTCCACCAGTCTTTCGGTAGATCCCTTCTTGGTCCATGCCTCTCAGTTCAACTTCTTCGATGCATCTTGTTACCACGCTAGGAATCTGTCGGCGCTCATAGTCGGCTCGCTCTGCGAGATCGGATCCGAATAGAACCGTTGCAGGTTCAGCTGGAACAATGTTGTTTACAGTACCAGCTGAGCCGGACTTCGGCATGGCGTTCTTCTTACCAAAGAACCCAAAGCCCTGTCTTTCTCGTTCTCGCTCTTCCTGTCTCTTGTTCTGCGCTCCGGCTGCACTGTGCTTTTCGTGCGAGTTGAGACCATTAGGAGGGGGCCCAGCTGGCGATTCAACTTGAGCCACCGTCATATTGTAGGGCATGCCAATGTTCTCTCCGCTCAGTTGACCTTGTTGCTGCATTCTCTCACGATCGTTTTGGAATGCAACGACAGCTCTGTTGACGCCCTTAGCAACACCCTGGGCCAATCCCTTGGATCCCTTCTTCCAGTTGAATTTCTTGGCTTGACCCTTTCTGACCTGAACCACGGTGGGCCCAGCTTCGACAATAGGCTCTTCGTCGGCGGGGACAAGAGTAGCGCCTGTGGACAGACTGGCAGAGTCGAGATTCAGAGATGAGTTGTTGAGACCTTTGCCAGGACCATATATACCAAGACCACCAGGAGACTTGATATCTCCTCCAATTTGCGACTTGAAGCGTTCCTGTATTTGATGTGTCAAATCGTTGTTCATATCGGCAAGCTGTGCGTTCTTAGACGATAGTTGCTCAAATTCAAGCAAGGCGCGGTCTCGGTCCGCAATGGCTTGATCCTTCTCTTCCAACAGCTGATCTCGTTCTTCGTGTAGCTGCTCGATCGCGGCAGACATGGTCATCTTAACCTTGTCGAGTTTCTGGACAAACTCCTTGATGGCCGAATCTTCCAGATCCCGAGGGTCCACGGGCGTCTTGGTTTCCTTGGCTCGCTCGACATATCCAGCCAACACTTCCAGCTGTCGAATCATAATCTCAGTCTGGGTGTCGAGAACGGAAACAGTCTTTCGCTTCTCTACCAGCTTCTTGTTTAGGCTCTTGAGATCTTTCTCCGTAGTGAATTGCCTTTCGAGCTCCGCGACTCGCTGCTCCGAGTTTCGTAATTGCCGCTTAAGGAACGCAGGATCATCGCCAGAAGCTAGCGACATCGGGCTGCTGATCTCTTGGGCATGATAATCTTCGACGACTGGTGTTCTAGGCCAGCGAGGTGATGCAGTCGCCCGTGTAGTTTCACTGATGCTCCTGGTATGGCCGACTCTCGGCGGCATATGGCTTGGCGACTCCACGCTGTTGGTACGGCCATGTCTAACGGCGTTGGAGACTCTGCGGAGAATAGAGGTAGAGCCTTCGTCCGTGCCAAGGATTCGCGCCATGTCCTCGTCCATACTGAAGTCACCACCGCTGCTCCATCTAGGCAGCTTCGGCGAGACCTTGGGTGAGCTGCCATCGTCCTTTGACGAATCCTTGCCAGCAGGATGGCCCTTGTTGTTTTGGGAAGCAGGAGGCACAGGTGCTGAACGTGGCTGCATGTAGGTGTCGGTGGCCTTCTTTTGCTCCGAAATGCTTCGGGAAGGAGTCTGGCGCGTAGGTGTAGAGTCGTCAGAGTTATCCTGTCGGCTCTGCTGTCTGTTGTTGCCATTGACTAGTTTCTCTGTCAGTGTCTGCCAGTGTCTGCGGGGACTCGGACGAGTACTTACCATTTCTTGAAGTATTTGTAGGGACTTCCTTTCGAGCAAGAGGCTTCGCGTTCTCTGGCCTGGAGGATGTTCTTGTTGATGAGTCCATCGAGGCCCGAAGCTCTTCCTCATCCAGGTATTTCGACTCCTGTGACGAACGGGAAGCGGGTGTGGTAGCGTTGCTATCAGAATGTGGTAGACCACTGTGACCACTCTTACTTGGCGGTCCGTTGCTAGTTCTTGCGGAATTCGTTTCTGCGGGGATGCTCGAAGACTGTGAACTACTCCTTGAAAGCAGCTTCTTACTCTTTGGAGCCTCCTGCAACTTGAAATCCTCTGTAGTCTGGCGGCGACCGCTTGTCTTCTGAGTCTTCTCATCTATGGCAGGCGAGCGTCTGTTCGAGTCGGTTCGCGAGGACTTGGAAAGCCTTCGATCAGGCAGCTTTGGTGGATTATCGTGTTCTGAAGAAGATGGCTGACGGCCCTTCTCCTGGAAAGCAATATGAGGGGTCGAGGTATGTGAATCACTACGTTTCTCAGATGCGGGCTTTTGTACCCCGAAATAGTCCTTGTCCTTCGACTTGCTCGTCTCCGGCAAGTTGTCAGAAGTTGACTTCGGAGTCGGATGTGGGCTTGGATCAAGAGCAACCGAAATTAGGAAGCTGTCAGCATCGTTGGGAGTGTTATCCGCCCGCGGCATCATGGTCGAGTTGCGGTTGCTTCGATAGGTCGTGGCGGGTAGGCTTAATCCATCGGGCTTTCGCTCAGGAGAACGGGCTGGCCTGGAGCTGCTGCGGGACGAAGACTCGTTGCGACCATGAGTCCGAGGGCGGGGGGAGAGCTCCGTAGCAGTATCTGAATCAGGGTCGACCCGGTCGTTGGAAAAAGCGTTTGGAGGGATAGCGTTGGCGGGTAGAGCGGGTAGAGACTTCTCCGTGATCATGGGCGAGTGCTCTTTTTCTCTCGCCTTTGCTGCTGCTGCTGCTTTTGATTTCTTCCGACGCCTGGCCATGAGCGTCTCATGGCAGCCCATGCAAAAGATGCCTTGCGAGGTTCGAGCATATCGTAGGTTCTCGATCTTGCGTTTACAGTTGCGACAACGGAAACACGTAGCGCAAAACGCCTGCTCCCCAGTAAGGATAGCTAGGTCTTCAATCTTATTGCCGCAGGCGCTGCAGCTGTATGTGCAGTTATTGCAGATGAGGGATCCATCTCCAAGAAGGAGGAGGTTTGCGTCGGAGTCGAGAAGTGTGTCACAGGTGTTACACCGAAAACAGTCCAGATGCCATCGGTTGCCGGCTGTCAAGAAGGTTAGCTTGCCATGTAACATGGCGGTACATGATTCGCAACTCTTGCGGTGAGGTACTTGAGGATAGTCTCGGACCACCAAGGCCCATCTCGCAAGGCTAGCTCATTTTTACGTACCTAATTCAAATGCCTTGCCCTCTTCAAGAATCTTCACAAGGAATTAGCAAATCACTTCTAACTGACCCGTAGATCAAGTGAAACACCGTACCTCTCCACAACCTTTGCAGGGGAAGACGTCGTCGGTATCATTATCCATCCCAGGACTCTCCAGGTAGTCCTCCACGATACTGGCCATAGTGGGTAGTTGTGTCTGGAAAAGAGTGCCAGTTGATCGTGTAACTCAAGGAAATTGATCGAAATGCAGTGCCGGCGGCGAAGACGGCATTCAGGAACACGATTATTGCAGCCCAATGTAGCAAGCGACACGACGCAGCTAAAGAGAAGGCGTCATGGACGAGGTCGTGGCGAAGAGCAAAGGAGTCGGATCAAGGATCGTGGAGGAGCAGCTCTTTTCGAGAAATCGGAGTGAGAGCGTCGTTGGGGCGATCGATGAGTGTTCGGGTCGAACGGAATAGCAATATATGTTGATAGCTGTCGCACGGTAGTGCCCCTGCTGTGAGGGAGACTGACAGGAACTTGAGAAGAGTGCGAAGTCAGGAAGCAGTGGACAGCCCAGTTAAGTCAAGAGTTAGGGTCGGACTAAGCCAACAGCAAGCAGAGCAGAGCAAACCAAACCAGGGGGCGTGTGGAGGGTTTGATGAGGACAAGGGCCTGGGTTGAGAAACGGACAAGGGGTCTCTAACGATTGGAGGGACGTCGGTCGGTTTGGAAATGGATGCTGTAGTTGTAGATTCGACGCACGAGGCAATGGAAGCGAATGAATCTCTACGAGAGAGAAGCTAAGGTAAGCGATGGACAATGGGCGATATGGGTGATGTGAGCGATGTGATAGAGGGCAAGGTTCCGTCCGATGGGATCGGCGTATAACGGGCAATGGCCGTAAGATGGATGAAATGGAATCAAAGGTAAATTGAGAAGACAGGACGGGAAGGATGACAACAAAGAGCTTACTTGAGACTCCAGGTCAGGCACGACACGACATGACACGACGCAATGGAAGGCAAGAAAAAGAGAGGATTGGATCTGATCCGGATATGTCGTGGCCCTGGTTCACCAAGGAGAGAGAGGAATGAATGGAGACGTGGGATCCGAATGTGGATGGGATGAACAGCAGCCACTGGAGGGGGGAATTTGGACGGGCAGACGGGCTAGACGGGCAGTAAGGTCCCAGTGCTCAGTGCCCACTTTCACCTCCAACTTAGAGAGGGCTAAGGGGGGATCACCCACTAACCCAGCCTGGGACGCAGTGAGAGGGGTTCCAGCTTTCAAGGGGACCAACGCGCTAAACGGCCCCTAGCCGTTCCAGGCATGGGCTGGCAGCGATGCTCTTCTGTGCTTGGCTCAAGGCTGGATCTCCAGTCTCGTGAAGGTATCCATCTGTGGCTGTCATTCAATAAGAGATGTCGGGTGCTTTGGGCGGTCGGGCTTTTAGGGAAGCAGGGGTTGTAGTACATCAGGGGTTTTGCTTTCAAGTCCACGCAACTACACGCGCAATGCGAATTGACGTTCGACATTGATTTGAAGTACCGACGTTGAGTGTCCCGTCCCGCCTGTCTGATAAACCTTCGGGCAATAATAAACCTACTTGAAAGTTTGATTGGATATTTCAGTTTCACCCAAGTTGCACTGTAGCAACTTTCTCTTAAGTCTCTTTCTGCTACAGATACGTACTGTAACTCTAGTTCCTGTCGTAACTCATCGATTCAATGCCCGGATATAGTAGGGAGTGTCTCATTGGAATGGTGTTGACCCACGTCGCAGAATAACTGCCCTTGATCGAAGGATAGGGCTCTTATCCAGGACCTTTTCAAGCTGACGAAATGATCATGTACAGTACGGCTCATTGGTCTACCTCAGTACCTATCGTCTTGTGGGCTAGGTAAAAGCATAGGTCGGCATAAGGGGCGCCTGGGGCGATTACTCATAGGCAGTGATACTGTTGATAGAGTACGGTATACTCTGAGCCTAGGATTTCAACTTACTAGGTAGGCACTAACCTACAAAGACATAAATCTGCTACTTTACTCCGTATAGTAATGAGATTTTATTTGCTTGCCAGCAATACGAACCTGGAAACGATGGAAAACTTCGACGCTCAACCTTATCATTGCAGCTCATCTCAAATTTCAATCTCGCTCCCCTCTCTATCTAAGAGACCGTCTTCTGACTAACAACACAGCTGCAGAAACACCTTGGCTAGCGCGTGCAACTTGGCGCAAAGCCCAAGGGGCAGGGCTGGGATGCACAAGTAAGTAACTCACACTTACACACTACGATGTTCACGGAAAGGCACAAGAGGCGCTTGTGGCGGCGGCGGCGGCTGGATGTGGGAATAATGGGTGATCAAGCTTCTTTGCAGCGTCGATCTGATGATAGTCCTGCGTATTAAATAGGGGGATAAGGCACAGTACAGACCTCTGACGAGACATTGCGTTTGCTAAGACAATGGAAGACCAGGCAGGTATAATAGCAATTGCAATATTTGTGATCGCAATTATACCTAGTAACATGGACTTATGAGTTGACAAAACGGCTGGGGCTGGAACTCGGTTAGTCTAGGGAGAGCTACCGAGACATCCAATCGATCAGCAACTTAGAGATGGATCCATAGGAATGAAGTAAATTGTATTGAGTTGTGGCAAAAGATGGGATGGTCAAGAAGCTCTACTACAAGATCTCAAGCGTTTAATTGATAGCCAACCCTATGTTAGGTTACACAGAGTTAGTCAAACGGATGCCCGCCTAACACGATGGAGCCAACTGCAAGTAGCCATATAAATTAGGTTGAGTGCATATGTATGTCTCTACACATCATTCATGAAAGCAGGCCAAAAGCGAGCGGTCACATGGAAGCAAAAAGACGGTAAGCTACAAGTGCCGTATCGTATTGTGCCACCAATGCTCCGCTGTTTCAGACAGAGTGGTTTTTATTTTATTTTGCGCATTTGCAAACCCCCTGGACCAAGGCATTGACGAAACGCAGACTATGAAACGTGTAGTGGGATGAGAGGATTTACTCCCCTTGCCTCGGGAATACCAAATGTGTGTGCGTTATGCGAGGAGGACATCGGCTGTTTACCCCTCCATCTAAAGAGTGACCCTCCCTCCAGAGTATTTGAGTTGTGCTGATACGATGCTGTATCTATTTTGGTCCCCATAAGCCGGGCTTTGCTCTGTCGTGGCGTAGACCGACAGCCATCTTGAAACTCGCGACCCTGAAAGAATATGTGATGCAGGTGTGAGAAAAGGGCCTAGCGGAGTGGTCCAAACGGACATGGCTGCTACATGGATCGGTTTCGTAAGCAGGGGTCTTGTTGACACTAACTGGAGCCTGTCACGACCACGTCCCTGGAACTTCAATTTCCCCTGTACAGAGTATATCAGACGACCTTTCAACGTAGTATCCGTATCTTGTCAGCATCCAGTCAAGTCCAGACTCAGCCTTGGACAGTTACCGATACTACCTACCTACCTTACCTACCTTACCAACTTACCTACTACCACATCCAGTACCTTCTTAATGGAAACCTCTACTTGCCACCGTCAAGCTACGGCTACACAGCCAGGACAGCCTTGTGAAGGATTCACCAATTTGCGCTGTTGTGGCATATCTGGTTGACCTCTATAACTGAGGTCCGATCACTTCCTTTGACAGGCAGAAGAGGCATATCTTGAAACCCTCAACTCCATCAGGTGCGCTCGTTTCAAGTTTGCTTATTATCCTTTCTATAAGTAAAGTTCGGAGCACTTTCGCTATCATTTCCCGTTGTGGCCTTTTTTACTTTATAACCGATATTATTTCCGGTCCTGATATATATACCGCATATTTTTATAAAATTTAGTAGCGCCTATAGACTTAATTAGTAGCGGGCTAGCCTA
>JABCKB010000108.1:0-32105 GCA_013184455.1 Fusarium continuum | reverse complement strand
TTTTTTTTTCTTTTTTTTTTGTTTGGTATACCCACGTAGCATTATGTGGTCAAAGGTTAACTGTTGAGTAGTTGTGTCGGCAAAGAATGTCTTTCGATAGGTACTTACCTACGGATACAAGCAGTTCTGATACACAGGTACTATTGATGCCCAGGTTAAAGCAACTAGAGGTTTATTCACCCGGATGCTTAGACTTCTATTACAACAAGATGGTCGCAGCGATCAGCCTAGTGTTTTCAAGACTGTCACCAGCTGATCACTTGTTGATCCAAATATCAGACACATTGTGATCTAAATTCAAGCCACGACAGCATCCACTCCTTGCGTTTACATCGTGGCTGCTGAGAGCTTGGACCAAGCAAAGCCATACAACCAAATAAGAAGATCGGATATTCATCCCCAGGCTATGCGATTCTTACGAGCAAGCCAACCATCCAAGACACCAACTGGGGAAGCCAGGAAAGAACTTTCTACCCCGCCACGTTGACTTACGCAATGCCTAGCATGTGCTTCATTGGCCAGTTTCTAAGAATTTACTAAACGGGGGCGTGCTTACAATCATATATGCGATTTATCACAGCCCAGAGAACTAAATCAAACTGTCATGTTTCGTGTTGACCCTATGAGAGTGAGTGCCTTAGGGTGACCATGCTTCAACTCAAATATATGAAGATGCCAACGATATGCCAGGAGCTGACCTACACACGTCTTCGCGGAGAACCTCCGGCCTTGGTTTTGCAAGCCCTAGGAGACTGGCAAAACCTGAGCTTTTCATCCTTGGCAGCATAATTGGGAGACCGGCTCCGGGACACGGCTCGGCGGTGGGGAAAGGGCGATACGGAAGCTCCGAAGCGTGGCGCTGGCAGCGGCTCGGCGCATGAGTAGCTGCTTGCTGGGCTAGAGTACCTTGCGCCCTTGGCTGGTCTAACGAATAACCAGGATACCCACCTAACTTTAGGAGAGCTACAAGATGATAGAAAAGGTAAGGAAGTTTAGTCAATCCATTGCCCAATTATGCTATCAGAGCTTATAGAGCTTAAAAGTTAGATGAGAACATCTCATAAACTTAGAACGACCTCTCATGATGTCTGGGGTAAGTAAATGAGTTGGATAAGTCCATAACCAGGCGTAATGATACTATTATCAATATGTGGAAACCAGAGTACGGGGTGAATCCGTTCTTATTATACCTTGTTGAAACAGTCTAGAAACATCTACGCGCTATTATATGTCATGGATCATGGGGTATCGAAACGAGAGCAAGCCGTGCCGAGAACTAACGACATCACAACTCATCAAAGGCACGAAGCTCCTCCCCTCCTCTATGCGTACGTGCCTGCTTCCTCTTCAGATACGCCGACTCGCTCTTCTCACGTCTGTGAAGAGGCACTGATGTGTGTCCTGCTTCTTTATGCGATTCGGTGATGGACTCTGCCACTCGAGGCGTGCTCGAGTTGTCCGCACCCAAGAACACACTGTGCCGTGATACATACTGTGCTCCAAAGAACAGTACTAGTACCGCCAGGAACACGACAGAGATGCATATCATGATGGCCCTCAATCTCAATCGCGTCTTGTCTTGCGACTCCTTGTCCAGACGCTCCCAGAGCTCAACTCGTTCTCGGACAATGTCAACCCGGTCGCTCAAAGCTCGGATCCTTGCACGACCATCTTGAACACGAGTCTGGAGTGATTCGATGTTCTCCTGGTGCTCTTTGAACTGCCCCATGCTTGCGATCTGCGACGTGATGTCGTTTTCTATCTCGCAAGCGTCCTTCTCAAAGTTACGATGAATACTTTGAGACTCCTCGGCCAGCTCCTTGAGCGCAGAAACAGTCGACTGAAGGGTGCTCATCTTTTCAAGAACGGCGTAGTATGTCTCGTCGAGTCGTCTTGCTGTCGAGGTGGAGTAGGTCCCTAACTCGACAAGTGATTGCTTCAAGCCCCTTGGAATGCGTCAGCGACATGATACACTGGCAAAGAAATGGATGTTATCTTACTCAACCTGCGAGGACGTCCTAGTCTGCTCCTCCTGAAGCTTCTCCTTGCTTATCTTGGGCTCTGCCGGAGGAGTGGCATTGACGACCTTATTCTCCTCTTCCCTTGACAGCATTAAGCTTGGCCGCCGACTCTGGTCGGGGCTCATGTAGGGCGTTACGCCTTCTGACCGTGGCATAATGTCTACCGACGCTCTGCCTTGGTACTGGGGGGTTGCGGATACGGGATGGGGGATGGAGATGTGGTGCACAAGTGCAGCGCGGTCTTCATTATATCGGTCGCGTTCCTTGTCCTTGCGGCGGTTGAGCTTGACGGGCGAAGCGAGCTCGGTGATGGAGCGCTTAAGCTGGTGTCGACTGCCTGAGCGGATGCTCGAGACCGAGTTGGCAGAATCTCGGGGACTCGTAAAGCCTGCAGTTGCCATGGCGTGAGGATTTCCAAGAACTGGCTTGGACTGGGCTGGGCTGGGCTGGTCTGGGCTGGTTGTGTGGCTGTTCCCGATTCGTTCTGACTGCGGCTGCTGCTGCTGCTGTCACTGTAGTTTGTAAAAACTCTACCGCTGGACCCTGTGACGCACGGGTGGGTTGCCCCAAAGAGGGCTTCAGGCAGTAGATTTCCAGGTTTGTTGCGTGGTTACATCAGGCGATCGTGGAATGGTTAACCTCGGGGGATGGTTTAGTGGATCCCCCGCAACCTAGTATGTTAGTTTCACATGTCACTACCAGAAAAAGAACATGAAGAAGAAACATCTCCAAACAAGCTCGAGATAAGGTTTATCCTACACGTCTTGAGTGACCAAATAATGGACATGATATTTTCAGTAAGTATATTTTTGTCTTAATCGAACGGTGTCGCATGTGATGTCGGCATATAAAGCTGTGAATGGTATCATAATCATTGCTCTATCCACAACGACAATCGTCAGGCAAATTTTGAGTGCTACAAAGATCCAATAGAAAGCTCCTTTTGAAGACTGAAGCAAGCTACTTTCACCGAGTTGATGTCTCCAATTTGCTAACATCATGTCGCGTAAGCTGAAGCCTGTACAGTACTTGGATCGCCCACTGCTGATGAGGTTGATCTCTAAAGCCCTCAACTCGGATCTGAACTGGCCAGGTTGCGTCAGCATCGTACCAATATCAAGCTCAGTAAACTCAAGGTATAAACGAAAACGAAGTCGTTCATCGATAATCCGGAACAACCCCGTCCAACCCAGATCTCATATTCCAACGCCTAGGTATATTGTGCTGCTCCCATGTTGTCTAACCTATTCCTTCCGTTGCAAGTTGTAGTGTGAGGTATGCCGCATCGTAAATCATAATGTGTTCGATATATGTCTGCTCTTTCAAATTCCAGCCACCATAAACGCTCTCTCGCCGCGATCATGAGTTGATCAGCTTGTTTCGCTTCTCCTTGCGCTTTAGTCGCTCGACTCGCTTCTTGTGCATCTTCTCGGCCATCTTCTCGTATCGCTCCTTCTCCTCCTTCTTCGCTCGCTTATCTTTGATAGCTTGAACCTTGCGCTGTTTTTGTGGTTAAATGATAGTTCCACACGCGACTAGCAGAATCCATTGCTTACCTGGCGCTCCTCTTCCTTCTCATCTTTCAGCTCCTTCTCCTTGGCCTTGATCTGTGCCATAAGAGCACGCTCTTGCGACCGTCTCTCATAAGACTTGAGGCCGGCGGTAGGGCGGAAAGCCTTCTTGGGAGCATGCCATTGCTTGCCTGGGTGAACGGTCAGCTTTTGAACTCGATTGCGCGTATTGCTAGGGGATATAGTTACCATTCTTTCGCATTCCTAACGACTTCTCAGATGCCGGGGCAGGAGCCAGCTTTGCGGTCTCTGTATCAGACATGTTGGCGATGCGTGAATGTCTTTGATGCTAAGGCGTGTGTGTCGCTTCAACATTGCGCGAGTCTTCACCAAATCTTCTGCCGGGCAAAAAAAGTTGTAGCGGGGCCTTATCTTTAAGGCGGTGAGCGACGATAAAAGCTGTGGCTGTGCTCCTCCTCCACACACTCTCCATCTTTGTGGCTCAATTTCAGGGTCCAATTGCTCTCCACACTTTAAGTAAGGGGCAGATAAGGGGCGATCTT
Source organism: Fusarium continuum (assembly GCA_013184455.1). Lineage (NCBI taxonomy): Eukaryota > Fungi > Ascomycota > Sordariomycetes > Hypocreales > Nectriaceae > Fusarium > Fusarium continuum. The sequence continues at coordinate 28,010 of JABCKB010000108.1, read as the reverse complement.
GTCACGTCGCTTCCTGCTTCTGTTTCACGATCTGGAGGCTGCTGTCCCCTTCAGAAGTATTGCTCATAATAAAAAAGTGACAAAAATCGCCTCTGCTTTTCTCTGCCCCTTTCAATAGTTTGTTCAGTCCGCTGGAGTTGACGCCTGTTCCAATAGTACGCACTCCCGTCCCTTCACAGCTGTCAACAAGGGAGAGGTTCACGCTATTGGCTATGTCTTCAGCTGCGAACCTGTAAGCCTCAGATCCATCCATCCACAGTTTGCAAGGTTTACAAGGTTTCCTAGCTTGTAGATTCTCGCAGGTGGCCTTGACTTCGATGCATGGAAGCTAGAGGCTAAGATGCTGATCAAGTTATGTGATTGGAGCAAGCGAAACCACTGTTCGTATTATCAGAACTGCATGTTCGTTTACGTCCAAGTCAGGCGTTTTGTATGAAAGGGGGGCATACGAGTCTGCACCCCTGCCGATAAGTTGACGTACGCCCTTCAACGGTTTGCTGCCCAGATTAATTAGCAACACCTGCAGCTGTCAACGTATAAATTGCCTTGCGTTATTAGATTGCAGAGATGCTGCACATTGGAGATACGCTGTTTATGTGGAGAGAAATGATCCACAAAAGACGAATTTGCTAATGTTGATAAGACTTTAACAAGTGCACGCAGCGCATCATGGACGCCTATATTTGTAGTTTGATCGGGCCCTTCATAATTAACATGGCCATGTCATAGTGGAAACCGTCTGATGGAGAGAGACCGGATCAATTAGCCTTGCTACTTCGGCATAGCGACCGAATCCCACCTCAAATGACATCCATGGATCAAGAGCCAAGGCCGAAATCCAACCTATGAAATGACGATGGACCATCGTGTGCTAAATTCGGATATTTCTCAACCCCATCCATACGGTATGGTATTTTGGGAATCTGTCCATATCCCGAGGCCTCCTTCGCCGCGACGCAGGGAGATGGAGCTCATGACGGAATGAAAAGGAAATCGCAATTAGCTCGGCAAATTGGCTTATTACCAGTGTTTGATAATAATAGGAATGAATGCCCTTGTGTCGAATGGCATTGCATAGCTTCCTCCTTTGAGAAAGTTGGCGAAATTGCTCATGCATGCAAGGAAGCATTCATTTCATCGAGATGTTGGGCCTGACGCCCGCACAAGGTTATTCGCGGACGAGCTGAACAGTGGCATGCTGACCTGGGAAGGGATTTCGTAAGCTATTTTTTTTTTTCTCTCTCTTCACGATATGAAATTGGCCGTTTGGTGAGTATACAGTACGGCGGAGCATGGCAAGACATCCAAACAGGGGGTTTCGAGGTCTTGAAAAAGGGATGATCCTTGCATGCTGTGGCTTGGCTGGAGATAGATTCTGGTCATGATCCCCCAGGTCTGGGTGAGACACGAGGGATGAACATGAAAGGCTAACCCCGGTGGTACAGGCATTGTATGCATGCAGCTCTGGAGAGTTTAGATATCATACAATTGATGTTGTACTCTGTTTGCCAACACACAATTGTCACGACAACCGTAGATCAACAAAGATGTAGCCGCCTGTTTTTTTAATTTTTAATTTTTAATTTTTAATTTTTCTGGTTTTTATTTTTATCAAACTGTCGGCCCTGCTTAATTTAGAGGCCGATTAGTCTAGACAACCATCTTGTTTATACCGAGTTCGGTTAAATTTCCGATGCGCCAGGACCTTTGCGATCAGTTCAATCTGTGCATTATTTTGTGGGTGCCGTCGGATATTGTTGTAGATCTGTCCGCCTGGTGTTGATTATGAGGATCAGACAAGCCAGGATTGTCTCTTTTTGTACATACAATATAGTTTTTTCTGGGGATCGCAGATTGTGAGTGCAATCATGGAGAAGATTTGAGTGTTATTATTATGGCATGATAGGGGCGTCGCCTTGTTCAATTTGACTCTGTGTCTGTTTAATGTCCGGATTGAATCTGTTGAAACAACTTGTGATAAAAATGGATCCACGATCATCCCGTCAGGATGTCTGACGTCTTTCCTATTAAATAAAGAAAAAAGTAACAAAACAGGATATCAAAGCTAAAAGTCCAATCACGGCACGCAGACCGATTCGGTTGCCTCGGTGAGTCTCCCACCCTGGACGAACAAGGCAATGTGTTTTCACGAGTGGCCTGCATGCCCAGGGCCCCAGATTAAAGAAAAGCCCAAGCCTCAATCGCTTCCGTCATCAGCTGCCACATCCCGTCCGAGGACTGAACAAAGAAAAGACTTTCAGGTACGGGGACCAGGGTGGGAATAGACAGGGGGATTAAGGCTGTACCTGGCCCCGTGCGTAGCGAACAGGGCGTTAAGCCAGGACTACGGAGTGCAGAGTTCAAGGTTGCCTGAGAGGGATACAGTAGAGTACGGAGTACGTGTTCGCCGACGAAGACGCAAACAGCAGAACAAGTAATTGCTCAGGTGATGCCGTATACCTTAAGAAACTCTCTCATCAAATGTATCCGTATAGTACAACTAGATCGAGGGACCCATCTGTCAAGATCTAAAATCGGAACACGCCAGCCCTGCAACCAATGCGCTCGGACAAGGGCGGCACGTAATCTTCAGGGCTTCCTGGCTGAGAGATCATAGCCTAACTTGATAACTCTTGAAGTTTGTTGTTTTTGTGAACCGCTTTGTTATGGTCGTGTTCTCGGCCTCGTAATCTCTGACCTGGTCGGGTTGACAGGCTTAGGTGGACAGCTAGACGAGGCCAGCTCATCCTGGACAGATATGTAGATCTCAGGTGGATCGGGGAGGGGGGAAAAGCAAGAAATGACCAAACACCAATAAAACCCGCAAAAGCAAAACAACAGAAAGAAATGTGCTACGAAATACTGTATACAGCATCGTGTTGTATAAACGGTATCCTCTGGGCTCTCGTGGCGCATACGTATATACATAGCAGCTGTCGACTGGTTCCAGCCCAGATTCATCTTGCAAGCCATGTCTCGCCTGTGCGATAGCTTAAGCGGCTGGTGTCAATTAGCGAGGTACCTAGTGAGTGGATAGATCACAACAAGAGGCAAACCTGCTCTGTTTCCAACAAGGCCTGTTTGACGGATGGCTCGGCAAAATCGCAGTCTGATATCTCCATGATTGTCATATGCGGAAACTATCGCATCTCTCCAGCTGCCTCCCTAGGTAGTGTAGTTCGTGGTGTTTCAATGGATGGTTACTGCTGATCTAGGTCCCGCCCCTTCTCGAGATCGATCCGTCTCTTGGTGGCTGCCTACACTACAGCAGCCGACCGGTCTCTCTGTGGATGTGATTGGCCCCCGACTTACACCAGATCAAGGTCCGCTCGTGTATGGGTTGCAAAAAACTCACCGCAAACCGGGAAACTTTTTAAGGAATGATACAAAACTGGTCATGTATCTTACGAGAAATTTCAAGCCAAGACCGCACTAAGCCTTTGTCCAAGACAATTTATTTGCTCAAGATGCGATGGTTTTTTACTCTCACCAGGCTAACCACCTCGTCTAGATCCTCACGCATGTTTTCCATCAATGCGTCAGACGAGAAATACCTGCTGTGTGAAGCTGATTCGGTCCCAAGGATCGTATGCTCAAAATGGTCAGCCGGTTATCATCCAAATCCGTACTTGCCGCTGACCACCATGCAGTAGCATCACGAATTGCAACTTGGCCGGTCGCTAATCGACTAGGATCTCTTCTTACTCCTACCCAGTGAATTGTGGTGTGAATCAGCTGCGACCGAAATACCATCAAATCTTGCGGGATACAGTACTTGGGTAAACCCTCATGATATCATTGATATGGCAAGAAGTCTATTATATATGCCTAGCCAAGACTACTCGTAAGGTAATAGCGCAAGGCCGTTAGACTGTCGCGGCCATCAAGCAAGACATCGTGCCGCCCGCTGTAACCGTTGCCGTCTAGGCCTCCACTTGTTGTTCGCCTCCCCCACTCTCTAACCTGGAAGCCTTCTCACCCTTGCAGAGGTGCCTAGGTGTGGTAATGACGAGAGATGTATGTCCTTGATATAAATCCAGTATCGAACAAAAGTTTGCAATGAATGACACAGGCTTTGACTGACAAAACGGAGTCGTCGTTCCAACAGCATTTAAGGTCCGTGCTTGATGTCACTTGCTACTGTCTGCACGTTCGTCCCTCTGTCGCAGGTTGCGTTGTGCTTCTGCATGCACAAGTGCTCCCTAGGTGCAGGTACACGGCGCTGGAGGTGACATGGGCTGGGGTGTCAAGTGGTCCCCGACAGACACAGCAGACGAATAGCAGAGCCCTGAGATGCCCAACAAAAGCAGCACCTCGAGGGCGTTCGCAGTGCCGGGAACGAACAAAGGATCAGGGATAGCGGGCCTGCGAGGTCACAGTGCAGAGACGAAGTCTGGAGTATCATTGCCGATATTGACAGTACCTGCCATGAAATGGTGACCGCCATGAACGGGCACTATCAATGAAGATCTATATCCACGACGGTAAAAAGCTGTTCTGTTTCAGTATGACTGGGCAAGGGGTGTGAGCTTTTGTTCATCTCTTGAAGCGAATCGGTACAGAACTCGTTATTCGCTTGATCCATGATTCTCTCAGATTGTCATGATTAACAAAGGTAAATCCGGCCAGTGAAGAAGACAACAACATGAACAACTAACTTAACTGCTTGGTCCAATTTGCCTCTGCAAAACTGGAAGCACAGTGCGGATCTTGGGTGGATGAGAACGGCTCCACCGCCAAGCGGAGTGGAGGAAGCACGGTCGACCGAACGCTGGTCATTATCGGGCTGCCTTGTACCTATTTTCGCACGCTCTGAGGTACGCATCTCCCTCCCCCCCAAACACGACACATTGAACTGCATATTGCCGAAAAGAAGTATAGCCCAACCCTCGTGTGTCCCATTTAGGACCCCTCGGCTTCTTGATCGGGTCACCCCAATGCCTCGATTCATGAACCGCCTTTGACTGGCATCCACTCACTGCGACCTTTGGCAGCCAACGCAACGCGGGCTGCTGGAGTCCCCGAGGTGGCGCCCCTTGGCCCTGTCGTATCTTGTGTCTCTCTCTGGACGCCAACCCAGGGCGGACTCGGACCGGGACTCACTCCAGGCCAGGTACCTGGACTAGGGGAACAGGGACTAAGTAAAGACTAGGGGGGGCCTACTTAGGACCTGGGGCCTGGCCAAAGTGGGAAGGAAGCGCAGAGGTACTAGAGATGCATGTCCTCCTTCGCCATTTCCGGCGCTCCATCCGCCCTCGTGTTGGTTGCAGCGGTACTTATGCCCACGTACTCTAATCACAGTGGCAGTGGGGACCCCTTGCTCTGCGTGGCTGAACACAGGTCCATTTGGCCTTTACTTTTCCCTCTGGCCTTCGCTCTATCACGAAATCGCGTTTTCTCCCCCCCTCCCCCGTCCCGTCCCGTCTTCTCTTCTTCAACTCTCCGGCCACACTTCATCGACAACGCCGCCTTCGCGAGCGAAGATTCTCCCTCTTCCTCCTCCCGACCTCCTCTTTCTTGGCGCGATTCCAGTTGCTCTCTTGTCTTTGTAGAGTTGCGCTGGTCTTGGCCGTCCACTCCTTTTCATTACATACCTTAGTCCAACACACGCCATTCGAGTTTGAGTTGCCTTCGTATTGCCAATTTTCCGCGATTCATCTCGACGACATTGGAGCTTGTTGCTGCTTTGCCATCTGGTCCGTTGCCCCAGTACGATTTACTCGCCTTTGGTTCTGGTCATAGCAATCTTCTTTCGATACGAATGCATTTTGCTTCCCGCTTGTCGTCCAATTTCAATCTTCAAGATCTATAGACTGATCGTTGCTTGTGACGCTTCAGACCCGGCCATCTCTTCGAAACCTCCAACACCTCTTTGACATATACTTGCTCGAACTGAACAATTGAGCGAGCCTCGCGGTTCTGGAACAGTTGCTTAGCTTGTCCTATGAACCCTTAATTCACCCACAGTTGCCCATCACTTCTATTGCCGCTGCGCGGCTGAGGAGAAGATGGCAACCGCATTTGGCCCAGACCAACTATCCCGCCCAGCTCCTGGTCCTGCTTTTGACTGCCCTACCGATCGATTGGCTGACTCGATGAATTCGCTGAATGGGCCCCAATCGCTTGACTCCCAGGTTCGAGGCGACGAACCACCGCCAAACCCTCCATTCGTCTTTCCAGCTCAACCGCCCGCCTCGGCATCCGCACCCTCTTCCTTCTCACGAGCGACAGGTCGCCGTCCCATGTCGGCTATCGAGACTCCCAACTTTAGCTTCGGGCTTGCCGCTGAAAATGCAGATAGACAACCTCGGTCGACATTGCCCGACTTTAGCTTCAACCCTGGTGCTTTGCTTCCACCAGATCCTCAGACCAATTTTCTCCTAACTCCTCCCTTGTCTCCTCACTCTGCCAGGAATATTGCATCATCACAGCGACCAGGCGGCCATGGACATCGAAGAGGCGGGAGTGAGTTTGTTGGCGGCCGTCTTCGCGAGGGTAACTCAATCGCTATCATGAGCACCAGTCCCACGAAGTCTGAGAGTGGACTTGTGACACCAACCTTCCAACCACCAAGAAGAGGTCACCGGAGAGGAATTTCAGGCGCCATCTCAACTAATGACTTACCTATCCTCCAACCACCCGTATTTGACGCTGCCGGACGAGGAAACAGCGCACCAACCAGCCCGACGAGTTTTGGCCAGCCTGGTAATCAAGTTGCTCCATTGCAGCTTGATGGACAAATAGTGACAGAGCCCGAGACGGTTCCTGAACCAAAGGCGTCAGAGGAATCAGAGGAGCCTTTCATCTCGAATTCTCCATCCAATGGGAGTCCCAAGCAACCCAAGGCTCGCGTCGGATTTTCTGACACACTCGAGTTTATCCCAAGGCCTTTGTCTCTGGTCTCTAATGAGACGTCTAGCACGGTAACAGCAAGACCTGGGCACTCCGTATCTGGCAGCATCTCTTCTATTGTGTCAGCAACATCGCCCAGCGGCCGTGACAGCCCATCACCACTGTCTCAGACCCCTACTCGCGAAATCTCAGACTCAAGGCCGAGCACCGCTGGTGCTATTCTCGAGCGTACCCCGGATCTGGCCAACATAACGTCCTCACCCAAGCGTCGGAACTCGATCCCCACTTTACTCAATTTTGCGGAAGCCCCAAAGGTGGAAGACCCTGAACCTAGCCCGACTAAGAAGCGGTGGTCATTCTTCGCTCGAGAATCGTCAAGCGGCAATACGTCGCCTACGAAGACACGACCGCAAAGCTCTGGCTCACTCGATTTGCTAACCAAGACCACGCCCTGGTCTAATCATGGCTTCGATACGGCTGGTGAAGCTCCCGATCTGGCTCCGATCAAGAGCAAGAGCAAGAAAAGTAAGAAAAAGAAGAAGAAGGTCAAGGGCTGGGCTGGTGCTATATTACCTCGGAAGCCCAAATCTCACAGCAAGCGATCGAAATCAGAGGGTGGTCGTCCTCCCACTCCACCAGCCCCAAGCGTATCCCGATACCAGGGCGAGGATGAAATGTACGGAGAGCCTGAGCTGCTGGAGGCCTCAACACCAACTCTCACAGTAACAGAGTCCCCCAATGTCCCTCGAGAGGATGAGACACCAAAGCGATCAGCGGACGAATCGGCATATCCCATGATCGACCTGGATGCGGCCCTTGGCCCCTTCAACACCCCGCTGCCTCTAAACCCCGAGTGGGAGGCAGCGCAGCGGGCCGCCAATGGTGCAGGCAAGCGACGACTTCACAGTGCACAGGGCATGAAGGGGTTCAGTGGCCCCGGCATGCATTATCATCGACGGGCGGAATCTGCTCCCGACCTGCCTCCGTTTGATCCTGGCCGTGCTGGGATGCACCGTTACAACAGCAACTCCACCATGGCAGACGTGTTTGAGGAGGACGAAGAAGATGAGGATGATAACTGCAGATCTGGGACAACAGATGAATCCTCTGAAGAAGAGACTGACTCTGACAGCGATGCTACGCCTCCTGCCGCTGTTGTTAAAGACCCTTTGCGGGATTCTCAAGACAGGCTGTCGATACACAGCTCAACGCAGAGCGTGAGGCGAACCACATCTAGCTTGAGCGACAAGGATCAAATACCATCCACCTCGGTGCGGGGTGAGCGTTCGAGGTCATCTCTACACGAAAGTATCATCGCTGAGGAGCTGCCAAGCGTGATCTTCCGCTCACCATTCATGCCTGCAGAGCGGAGCGACACTACTGATTCGGCCCCTTCCTCATTGAGGAGGTTCTCGGGCAACAAGGATCTATCACCTGTCGACGTCAGTCCATTGCATCTTCCTGCACCGGCCAACGTACCGAATAGCCCTTATGCTATGAGCTACTCGTCCTCGTTCCCATCTCCCAGGTCGCCAATGTCTGTTGAGGTTCAACGAATCTCGACAGCTCCATCATCAGTGGCAGATGAGAACAACTTCCGGTCCTTGCTGCTGATGGGTGAGCCTGGCCCCGAGGTTCGAGTTTCGGTGGAATACGATATCCCCTCACTTACATCAAGCAACTCGACGATGACGCGTGAAAGTATGTTCCTCCCTAGCCAGCGCCAGTCACAGCCCATCCTCCGAGAACCCCGTCCAGTGTCAGTCTCATCTGCTGCTTTTGGACGTCGAAGATCAAGCCTTGCTAGCCTGAGTCGTCTCATCAGCAGCTCTCACGGCGAGCGGAGCAAGCTCTCTGTAGAAGTTTCAATGGACAACGACGAGAACAACAAGAAGACAAGGAGCAGTCGGACAAGGAAACTCGGTCGCATGATGCAGTTTTGGAAACCCGCCAAGGAGAAAGATGGCGAGGCAAAGTAATGATAACAAGACCCAGCTCGAAGTACTCTACAAGCGTTGGCGTTCTATGACAGTGTCGCTGCATTTGCATGCAGGCACGTGTACAACATTTTTTTTTGGCATCCACAGTCGAGAAACTCCATCTAGGCAGCTTGGCCAACTTCACTCTATTTAGCACTATTGCGCCGAGCAATGGCGAGCTCAGCATCATCGACGAATACGAAAGGTATCAGCAGACCTACGTATAGACCTGGGATCGATGAAGACACAAGAAAGAATATTAGTTACGGGAAAGGAATGGGCGCATTAGTTAATGATTGCATGAATAGCATTGGTGTCTGGCACTGGCTCACGTCCCTGGCTCCCAAGGCCACTGGCCGCTGGTTGAGTCGGGTCGATTGGTAGCTCAGGCTCCGACACGGAGCAGGTGGGGGAGGGCATGATTTGAGGCGACATTTTTAATGTCACTGACTGTGAACAGGAGGATGTGGTAGGACACGAGATCTAGCTAGGTATTTTGCGGAGGCGGGTGGTAAATGCACAAAACTAGTAATGAACATAGTGCCAAAACCTCTTGATGGTTGTGAAGCTCCAGACTGCCTGTGGTATGCCTCGTAACCCAAATCAGACAGGACTATCGATCGATCTGTTTCGAGGCTAGGATGCTGTCGTTGAGTTTGGGAAGAGTCGATCACATTCTCAAGACAGGCACACAGGCCAAAGTTCAGGGGTCATCAAGTCGTGAGCTTTATTCAAGAATGCTGCCATGTGTGGTGTCTATCTGAAATCACCAGTAAAAAAGGCGATGTGTGCAAAATAATCCTCCCAAGTAAATAAAATAAAAATCCCGTTCCTGAAACGCCTCGAGCAAACCCAACTGCGTCTCGTCAAATTATAATGGTGGTTCAAAGCAACGACGGCCATCTTGCCAACATCACATCCACTTCCTGGCCATATCAGTAAAACCGCCCCAGCCATCGCCACCACCCCTGCCGCCGCTGTAAGAGCGTGTATCGCGCTCCATGCGGACAGAAGTGTTGCCGCCAAAACCGCTGGCCATGCGAACGGCTTCACCCACGAGTCCGGACGAGTCGCCAGTGGCGGCCTTTGAGGCGACGCCGAGCATGCGCTCAATGGACGGGGGGATGCGCAGGCCGAAGCGGGCGAGCAGGGCAGTTAAGGCGCCGCCGGTGACGAGGGGCATGATGACAACGAAGAAGACCTTCCAGGGGTGGCGCTTGGCCCAGTGGACGAGGTCGCGGAGGAGTCGCTTGAGCTGCTTGTATGTCTTTTGGACGAAGCCCTGGCGGGGGGAGCGCTTGTAGTAGGAGGAGCGATCTAGCGTTGGTCAGCCATCTTTGCTGCAGTTTTACACTACATTACAGTGTGAGTGTAGAGGAAGTAGGAGCATCAACTTACTCGTGCCAAAGAAGCTGGAGCGGCTGTTGTTACCTCCGAGGCCAAAGAAGGAAGCGCGCGAGGAATTGTTCTTGCTATAGCGATCGCCGCCAAAGATGGACTCTGCGAACCCACGACCGCGCTCGCGTGAGCTAGAGCGTGAGCGGGATCGTGAGCGGCGCTTCTTGTGGGAGCGGGAGGATTTGTGGCGACGAGATGAGGTCCGGCCTGAGAGGACAGAGGCGCCATCGTTCCAGTCGAGGAAGCCCATTTTTTTTTTGTTTGGAGTCTGCGAGGTTGAGGGGAGGAGGATCTCTCTGGTGGTGAGATTTTCTTGGGGTGGATGTGAATGGATCAGAGAGGAAAACCTCAACTCGTGCAGATTCGCGAAATCAAGGCGCTGATGATCAATTGGAGCTGTTCGAGATCAAGCTCTGTCGCCGCTGATAAAAACTTGGCAATTCTGGGTAGGTAGTGTGGAATTGGGGGGGAGGGAGAATCAAAACGAGTAAAGGGCGATATGCGAACGAATTTGCTTGCTTGCTTGCTTGCTTTGCTCTGCAGATGCAAGTCAGAGCTGAAGCTGACGAGCAGGAGAGCACCTAGGTACCGTACGGGTATGGACACGCGGAAAGTGGGTTTAGGACTCTAAGGTGGTGCTTTTCCTCACCGTAAATTCGAGTGGCTGGCAGTTCGATTCGCGGGCTGCAAGCGTATATCCACTCTGCTCGGCCCTAACGCGCGGGGACCCTTGTATCTTATTCCCCTTTTGACCCCTGAGATCCAGTTGCTCTGCAACAAAAAAAAGGTGGTTCCCTCAAAGGTTTTTTTTTTTTTTTAGTCTTTTGCTTGCGAACGCATCTCTAGCGGCTCTTGTCGTGGACTCTTCAAAGCGGATGAATGAACCGAGGGGGGCTAAAGATGTACGAACAGGGGGGGTATTCCATTTACGACCCTCGTCTTTGATGGTGGTGATCCTCCACACTCGCTCAGACTGGGACTTGGGTATAGCGAGAGATTTGCGAGTCGCTTGGGACAGCACGGTTCAGTCAAGGTGACTTGCTTAACAAGGTGAGAGAGCTTATTTATTGTTAAAAAAAAGAGAAGAGATCGTGTTAGCCCTTGTGTATCCACTGTACTCTGTGTCTTAAGTGAACGATGCTCAGTCAGATATAGCTGTACCAAGAGCTCCACTTCGCAGCAGCATCCAAGCTTAGTATGTATTGTTTATATAGCTGCCCAGCAATGATCTCTTATGCAGACCCAGCATACGGTGAAGCCCGAGTTGCAACAGCTCGGTTATTCACAACCTCTACTATAGCCCAGTTATTGTGACGGCCCGACTTACATGGATGTACATGACCAGACCTCTGACAACTCAACCTTGGATATTTGTTGTCCCCCTGAAGAGTCTCCATAGACTGACTCACAAAGGCTCGCTGTATTCATACCTGATGCCTCTTGCTCTACAAAAGTTGTCGCGTGTAATTACACCGTAGGGCTGAAGCCAAAATAGAACCCTTTTTTTTTTCTTCCTCTTTCGTCCCGTCCCGTCCCGCTGTGTCCCACGTTTGAGAGGAGCACCATCATGAAAAGCCAACCCCCAGTGCCGAAGCCTCAACCTTACACCGCCAGAGTTTATATCCTCACTTTAATCATAGTGTTCTATTAATACTCTGAGAGAAGTAAAAGTGCCACGTCGGATTGTATCCTGGTATTTTAGCAAAACTCGCTGCGGGCTGAATGAGTATCATGCCAGTGTCGTGGCTAAACATCATCATCAAGAGCCTTTGGTACACGAATTCGAACAGCGATAAAGCCACGGGTCACGCGGGTTTACTAAGCTTCTACTGTACATGACAACCGTAAAGACGCATTGTTTGGCTTTCTTATATATGATTGTTTGATGTTTGTTCCTAGCAGTCAAATACTACTGTTAACAGGGGTGCAAAAACAAGGAAAACAATCTGATCACGCAGTTGAGCAATAATAAATAGTTAAAAGTTATATATATATATATATTAGGACTCGAATTAACTAAAATTAGTCGAAGCCATTTTTATAATATTATTATAAACTTTAAGAAATATTAAATTATCTTATTATTTTATACGATCCTTATACTTATCTTAGGATATATTATTATGCCTTATTTATCATAGAGGAGGAAAAGAGGCATCATATTATGCAATTACCAGTAGCTTTTATTAGAACCGTGAACTTGTGTGTAATAATTGCTTAATCCAGTTAACTAACTTCACATATTAGCCTCGTTTGTCATCTGAGAGATGTCGACTGCTTGTCTGTTGTTATCGAGGATGGTCGAAGTAGCAGTACCTTTTACTGCGCGAGCAAGAGTAGACTGCTGGTATTGGTTGGTGTATGGGTTCGATAAAATGCTCCCATCCTGGAAGTTGCGTTCCTGAGCCATGAAGGGTGGCATTTGCGAAGTACCTACCGACGGTATTCAGCCAAGCCTTAAGGGGATAGTAACAAATCCCCATCAACGTTGTCAGCTTATACATGGTCGACCCTTCATTCGTAAAGATAAGCCGGTACTTCATGTTCAATCGACTCGCAGATGTTGTAACACCACTGACGAAAGGTGAGCTTATCATTCGTGGCGAAGTTTGTATAATGTAAGGTACCCAACACAGCTGCTGGGTTCGTTTTCTGGTCGTGACTTCCATCTCCCATCATAAGAAGCTTGTCCGAGTAGACTAGCTTGGGTCTTGCATAGGGCAGGGCCACGGCTAGAATATCAATTGGCTTGTCGGTGGTCTTGCCAGTTCCAAAGAGGTCAGCAGAGAGTAGATGCCCAACATGCCTGACGATAAAGTCGCGATGAGCTGGCTTTATTGGATTCGACAATTGTATTTCTTGTCAACCCATGATAGTGGTATCTGAGACAATATATGAGGAACCCACAAGTGTCCTCGGGCAGGGAAGGAGGGTGCTGAAGGTTATAAGTGACCTTTATAGTAGAATAAATATATCGGCTACCTAGTTTTTAACGCCTGAAGCTGAAGAGGTGAGAAGTTATTATAAGTCAAGTTGTTTATAACAGCCGCGGACGATATTGTTGAAATTCGGCATCTTGGGTTCATGGAATGACTCCTTTACTCACTCCTGGCAGGGAATCCTGTCTACACCGGGAGCAAACAAGACACTAGAGCGGATAGAAAAAAGAAAAGATGGAAGAACAAACTATGGTGGAAGGAAAGGTATAAGAACCTGGTTGAAGAATAGCTACTAAGGTATAACTCTAATATCTAAGACCGAGCAAACTCGCAGCTCCCTCCTAATAGGTACTCCTTTTTATAACAGACGTCATGTTGAAAACGAGTGTGTGTCGAGCAGTTGAGAATTCCTGGATGTTGCCTCCAAGCCAGAGAAGAGAGGCTGGTGGGTGTAGCATTTGTATAACAAAAACCTCCATCCGGCCCCGGGAAAGTGAATGATAGCCATTGAAAAACAGCAGCAACCTTGGGCCACTCTGGCAATAAGAATAGTAAAACAGAGCAAGTCACAAAAGGAAGAGATGTTCACATTGGAATTAAGAAACGCAAAAGACGAAACCTAGCAATTGCACGTTTCGAGAGCCCGGCTGATGAATGAGTTGGTACGAATTTTAGTGTTGAGGAGTGGTGAGGTACGCCAAATTGCTTTCTTGGTGAAAGGGAGCGTCACAAAGTCATATCATGATCAAAGGCGGGTTGTACAGCACAAGGTTTATAACAAATATCCATTATTAAGATATTATCAATCTTGTTAGATAAGATTTTTTATTTCTTTCTTTTTTCTTTTTCCCTTGCAAAATAATGAGCTGTGTGAATGTGACGAGCGGCCCTTTTGGTGGTGTGCCAAGCAGTGCGCTGCGCTTTACCCCGCCCCCGCTTTCATGACTCACGAAGTGACCCATATATGAGTGGTAATTGTCATTCTCTCTGTCACCAAAGAAAGCAATTTGGCGCAGTGGAAGCGCGGTAAGTTACTCTTGATCAAGTATTTGTTACCAATGATACTAACAAACGCAGCCGGGCTCATAACCCGGAGGTGTAGGTTCTATGTTCGAGCCCCGTTCAAAGCCCCAACTAACAAATAATCAGCGCACGATCGAAACGTGCAATTGCTAGGTTTCATTTTTTTGCGTCTTTATTGGTCTTATAGATCCTTACCTTCTTTTTGCTCACCAAGATTGTTTGGTTAATTTTGTAAAGTTTCAGTCTGTCGTCTTGCGCTGCAACTGCAGTCGCTGTATTTGGACTACTAGAGGATATGTTTGTAGACATTGGGTGGAGTTGATTAACACATAATATTATTCATTATATGAGTCTCGAACTAGATTTCTATCTAGCCTAGTTACAGTGAAAGGTATTACGGTGTTAGGATGTATGTTTGCCTCAGCCTGGGGCAATAGGAAGACAAAGGCTGCAAGAGAAGGAGATCAACCAACATGTATCGCGGAACACAAGTCTAATTACTGCTATAGTAAGAGTAACAAAAGAAGAGGTCTCTATAGCATAAAGGATTTCGACCTATCTACAAGGAGTACAGACATTAAATACACAGATAGTCAAGGAGTTCCCCCATCTCACAACTAAGACTCCGCTCCAAGCATGAACTGCGCACCCGCCCGAGTAATGCTCTTCACGACCTCAAGCTCCTCGTCGTTCCTGGGCGCATAGACCATGACATTTCCCAAATACAAAACCGTGCCGCTCAGGGGATGTCGCTGACCCCAGCCTCTCTCTAGAACCAGCCTCGCATCCTTAGGCGCTAGGTTAACATGCATTGAGCCGTCGCTTGCGTGCATGTGTCCAATCTCTCCTCGAGTTCGCTTTGCAATAGGGTGCCAAGGACCATCCGAGGCTACGAACAAAGCAGGCCCGCGGCGCTCTACGATGGAGGTGGCGATCTTGAGCTTGGAGGGGGATTCTGATGCTAGGGATGAGAGAAAAGTTTGGAAACGCTGCGACTGTCAGAGGTGTTCGGAAAGAATATCTTCCAATACAGAGCACATACTTCAATGATTGGTTCCGTTGCTAAGTCTGTCAACTGACGACTCGGAGCCGTCCAATTCCCTATTGCAGGTCGAGGCGCTTTACGAGCAGGAACATCACTCTCATTCAAGAAAGCGACATTTCCATTAGGGCCGGCTTTTTCAAATTCCTTCTCATTGTAACAACTAGCATGGAAAGGCTCCTTCTTCAACGGCTTTAGGAGAATCTGTCCAACCCATCCGATGAGGTTGTGAGGCGGACCGCCGGGGCCGAGAGCTAGATATCCGCGATAGTCTTCGGCGGCGGCGCGGAAGACCGGGACGCCGATAACGGCTCCGATTACCGCCGCGACGGCGATGCGTTGATTCCGGGGGGTCGATTGACCAAAGAAGTCCAAGATGGATCCAAGTCGAGATGTCATTTTTATGTTGTGCGCTCAGTCAATCACGAGGGATTGCTGAGGTGATGAGAGATTGAGAAGACTATAAGATGACTTGGGTTTTCTAGTCAGCAACGCACTGCACTGTAGCATCAACACAGTCCATGCATTCATCCTTCAGCGGATATGCTGTTCTCGACAAGAATTAAGATGGATTTCACCTCGCGTTAAACCGATTTCCGATGCGAGATATCCCATCCCGTACAACAAATAATCCGCATTACTCGTTCGGCTTGTTGGGTAGTGCCTACGAACAAGGACCAAGCTGACTTGGAAACTCGTATGACTATTACTTGTGCGAAACGATTTCACCCGCATTACGTGCGTGTCATTTGATGGTTCATTTCGAAAGATGACATGAGTTCTCAACATTGACCATATTCCTCGAGCTGGTGTGAGTGTAACGAGGCTCTATTACGGCTACTCAACCTCCTCACTTGGTTCACGACACTGACATGAACTCTGGTTTCAATCCATCTACCCTAGCTCTTACTTTAAGCGTGTATTATATTAACTGATAACTTGCTATATACTTTGCTTCGCAGACTGGGTAATGGGACATTCTTGGATTGCCCTCTCACGATAGCCTACCAACTACGCTCCAGCCACAACCATCTCGACAGATATGATATTACGAGTTCAAGTTCTGTAGTATGCTCGGACCACTGCACCCTTAAATTGATTCATTTACTTCTATTAACTCTAGGCATTCATGTATTTATCGTGGTACGGGTAAATATATATTGGCAGTGTTGATGCCACTGGGTGCATATGGTGCCTTGCTATAACAACTACGTATACCTGACACCGAGAACTTAGATAGGAGCTGATTAAATAATTCAGGAACTTCTTTATATTTGTGAGACCAGAACTGCCTCCTGTTTTACTTGTATCCTATAGTAGTGCAGCTTATAATAGTGATCATCTGGTCCCTCTTCTAGGTTACCTAGCACCGAATCGAGCTTACACTCCAAATTGTCGCTTGCGGCCAAGCATTATCCTGATAGCATTGCTTCATACGCTTACATATTTACTCGAGGTTACTGTGGTTGTCGAGCAGTGACTCTTAAGAAGTGGCAGGCACGTATTCGAGGTCATCACCGATCACAACTCTATACGTTCAACCGAGCATATAAACAAACGTTGTCAAGAATACCACCAAATTTAGGAAGAGAATGGTTGTAATCACTGCTAATACCTTTGTTATAACTGTGGAGCAGAGACTTGGTCTGTAATTGTAGGTGAATGGCAATGTTTCGTCCATCCGTAGCGGTGTTTCGTCTGCTCTAGCTGTCAACAACAGCTCACATGCAACAAGTAAACCTGTTTTGTTGATCCAGCTACTTCAAATCACCGGTTTCTCTGAACTCTTAAAGAAAAAAAGAAAAGAAAAACCTTGGCCCAACGTCGATGAACGCTCGAGGGATGTTCAACCACAGTTAGATCATGAAGTGGCAGGATTGTTCTACGGCTTCTCAGCTCTCGAGATGGGTACTTGAAGTGCTCGAGGCTGTTATTTAGTCTATCTATCTTTCTTCTACTAAGCAATACACGCATCCTTGGAGGATTTCGAGCTTCATATATCTGATCTCATTATTATATTATGTTAAGTCAATTTAGGGGATCAGTAGGTATTATACCAGGGGGGATTATCACTGCTCTTTATTTCACTCTCTTTATATTTATTCACCAAAGAGATGCTCGTTGTTTTCTCTAGTGACAAACATAAGCAGTTTCTAGGAGAAGTGAGAAACCACATCGTCTAGAGGTGACGAGGGCAAGGTCTTGCTTCGTTAAATCCAGTTCGAGGTAACTCAACTCCGGAACTGCCGCTAATCTTCTTCTTCCGGTTTATTCTATCGAATTAGATGAGATATTGGTTTTGCTGTGAGATCTAGTACGTTCAGATATTCAGTAGTTACTTTTGCCGATAGACTTGACGCCCGTGACTTCCTACGATATACAACAGCGAAAGTGTTCAGGGGGACGCCGCAGGAGTTAGTTTGGGTCACGCATGACTATCATCTGTTAATGATCAAACCTTGATCAATTTATCTTATGTCTAATTGTTCTTCCGTATGCTTATTGCAATCAACAACGCAGATGGTTGGTTCAAATACGTGAACAACGGCAACAGCGGATGTGCCATTGATGAAGAGACCACTGATACCAACCATCCTCAAATGCAACAGTGGATTTGTGACAACTCTAACACAATATAATATATTAAGCAGTGACGTGTATACCAACAACTATAAACTTAAACATTAACGTTAACGTTTTGGTATCATGTTGATAGAGATAGTCAACATGAAATGTCACCTAACCTAGATCCCGGACTCTTATCCCGGCATCAGAGCCTGCCCGTGAGGATCCCCATATACCTTACCTTACCTTACCTTACTTAATCACTGGCATCTGAGACCTGTGATGTTGCATTTCCATATGTGCCAGAAGTCCCATGTGAATATTGACAGTGAGATTTCGACTGTCGCATCAGTAATCAGCACTTCCTCTTACCCACGATTGTACCCCTTTTCCTGGTCTGATAATCAGACTGGGGCTGCTCTGAATGGCAGTCTGTCTCACTCCCGTTTTCTGGGCATTTCCAAAAGAAAGAAAAATTCTTTGACGGTCGACAGTACGTGGCGAGAGAACATCAGTTCTCATCTCGTGCCACACACCACACTG
The DNA here is from genome assembly GCA_013184455.1 of Fusarium continuum. Lineage (NCBI taxonomy): Eukaryota > Fungi > Ascomycota > Sordariomycetes > Hypocreales > Nectriaceae > Fusarium > Fusarium continuum. The sequence goes on along the minus strand of JABCKB010000108.1, from coordinate 9,669 downwards.
CCGGTTTCAACAATCGGTAACTGCGGTTGTGACCCAGATCCAGAGCATGTATCCATGGCTAAATCCAAAGGCGTCGGAATCACAGCGACAACGGGTTTGGTGTCAGAAGTACCGGTGGAGCTGAGTCGTATAAGGTCGAACCAGCGCTGTCTGTTGGTTGACGATAGAGGCATATTTTTCTCCCTAGGCTGCCGTCCGTCCGTCACTGCGGAAAAGGTTTCCCGCGCCTGGAGTCGGGGTAGGAGATAAGCAAGTAGCGTCCTGTGCCAAGAAAGTCAGGGACAGCGTCGAGGCCCTGCCGTATTGTCAGAGCGGCACAGACGGGGTCTAGTTCCGATCCAGATACCGTGCTCATCACTCGATGGCTTCCACAATCTACCATCTACCCTGGAGTATAGACTCTAGTCTACAGTCTACAGGTAGACAATGACTGACTGAGCCGAAATGTTGCCTCCCTTTCTCTCTCATCTTGGGTATGGTTATCCGGTCTGGCGGGCTTTAGCCATTGCCGAGCGCGAATGCAGAAACACACTAAATTAGTTTAGGTCTTGGGTCCGGCACTCTAATTAATACCTTGACAGTTTTAATAGCTCGCCGGTAGCTGTTATTTGCTAAACGTTAGCAAAGTCAGTGTCAATCGCTACATCTCGCTACTGCGCCACAGATCTCACTGGTGCGGTACCTGGCCCAGACCCTCGCTGCAAAAGTCCGTAGTTTCGGCCGCCCGACCCCAGAACTCACAACCTTGCCTTGTCGCTCGCCTATTGACACAAGGTGCGCGGAATATATCCCGGGCGAGCCGCAAAAGAGGAAACTCTCGACACTGGAAAGCAAGCAACTTACATAGCGATCGTCCAGACCAAAGAGACCCTTTCTCTGCTGATCCTGTCTACCATCACGGGGAGTGTCTGACGACTACGCACTCATCCTTGGTAGTAGAAGAGGAATATCAAGCCAGAGCCTGCCTAGTATCCAACCTAATGGGACTTGACTTGACTGAACTGGACTGGGCCGGGCTGTAGGTGCGTAGCCAAGACCCCTGGATCCTGTGACTGTGAGGGTGAGCTCTTGATGGTGGGGTTGGATAAGCCGCACTCTACGGCGTGATTCTCGGCCGCGTCAGTGTGATATTGCATCTTACTGCGCCAACAGGGCACGCCAAAGGAAGATGGGGCTGAAGACAGTACCGTAATTCGGACGTGCATCCGTTCGCGAAGGCATGCAGCAGATACGCTACAATACGATACGATATGGGACTGACGTGCACCAATCTTGGCGGATCTTTTGCTTGTTTCCTTCTCCTGTTTTTTTCCCTGACGCTAAACCCTAGGCTGACAGATAATGCCGTGGATGTAAGTAAGTTGGGCGATATGCCGATGGAGATTCGCCGAGTCAATACACGTCTCCAGTGCGCGTAATCCATGACTCAGCCGTACATACAGGGCGTATCAGCCGGGTACAGTACCTTCTGATCTGATAGAGAAATATGATGTTGGATTGTATACGGAGAAATATACTCCAGAGACTCCCCAGAACAAGACAAGGTCTCTCAGGGCGGCGGGACTGTTGCATTAGGATGCCGGTACTTGTTGCTTCTTGCCTTGTATCTGATCCAGATCGGGTGAATGAACCGACGCCAGAGCCGAATCTGTCATAAATGACCCAGGATAATGGACTATCACATGTTCGCATACTTTTTGGAGTTTGAAAGCGAGTATCCGTACTCCCGCTGGTCCCGTAACGCCTCAATGAGGATGAAGCGCTAAAAGTACATGATCCCGGGTTGTGGCTGGGTGTACTCCGTAGTCGTCGATCAAACAAAGGATTTCTGTTTAGACTGCGTAAAGCACGTGTAGTAAGTAGTTGTTCAAAGATTTGTTGTCCGAGATGACATGACTGCAGGGACGGAGACTCTTACGTACTGACATCTCGCATTTGGCAGGTCGTTGGACAAAACATCTGAGGAATAACCGTGCTTTTCATGTCAACCAACAACCAGCGGAACGGAACAGTCGCATAAACAATACGGATGTCCTTGAGTGACGTGACAACCGACATAGAACATAAGCAAGCGAAACTGGCCCACCGCTGCATTAAATTACTGGCGCACAGGCACTGGCACAGGGGATTGACTGCCGAGAGGCTCACCGGGCGCAGTGAACTTTGTCTTGGCGCTGTCGTCCAAGGAATGGGCGTATCGAGAAGGGATGCAAGACAATCAATATCTAAACTTGGTATGATGTTGCGAGCGACAGCAGTAAAATCACAAGCGAATCTCGCCCTGACAAGCGGATGCCGCTTTCAAACGTCTGAAACCCCTGTCCACATTCGGTACAGCTCCGAAAGACAGATGATTGGTGGGGATTTAGAGGCCCCCAAGCTCGCTTGAGACAGGAAACGACCAACTGCTCTCTGGCTACGGATACAGTACCATCATTGTGCGTACTGTAGTCCGCCTCTGCTTATAATTCCCCTCACCAATGAGTACCCCATACCATTGGGCTGAGAGTGCCGAGCCGAGAGATGTGAGGTGGGAAAATAGTGCGTTGATATTTATCCCCCAATCACCGCCCTATTCTCTGTATCTAGCCATAGCTCTGGCTTGCGTGGTTGATGGGCTGGTGAGAGTCCAGACCTGTCACGATTGTCTGAATTGGGGTAACAGTTCGGCAGACCAAGACAGGGCGTCGTTCCACAGGCATAGCATTCTGAGTCTTTCGTTGAACAACGAGCCGCGCTCCTTAGCGGCAATTTTGTGCGTGCTCGAAGTAAACTGTTTCCGATGCCTCGAGGAAAACTTATATTCAAGCTTCAAAGGGCTCTTGATGGATCGCCAAGTTGCGCCCGTCCCCTCTACCAAACATTCGAGAAGTGTTCTCTCATGTGGACCAAGTGTTGGTCTTCGGGGTTTGAGCCATGACCCGGACCACTCGCTTGTGAGAAAAACCAAGGCACAGCCCTCATTAGATGACAGTTGGCTTGGGGCCTTGGGCTGTTAGGTAGCATCCCATATCACCTTCCTCTCTCAAAGTCTAGGGACCCCAGGAGCATCGAGCTACCTCTAGCGTAGGATTGTGGCATGATGCGTAGGGCTTTGCTGTAGGAATGCGACGATGTTTCCGCAGGCTCTGCTGTAGCCAGCCTTTCTCCAGTAAGCTGGCGGCTGGAAACCGACAGAAGAGCATTCACCCATGATCTACAGGATCTCCGTAGAAAAACCCTGGTCGCGACATAAAGGGCAACGGCCGAATACTGTAGGCATTATACCTTGCAGTTGAATTTGCCTTCACCGAACAAAAGGGAAACATGCATCTTCAGCCCCTTTGTGCGACGATATGGAGGCTGCGAAATGTTTTCAAGCCTTCCAATCTCGGCAGAGACGTCTCTTACTCTGAAGACCAAAAGGGAAATCCGTCTAAATCCAACCCAGGCGGCTATTGGCGAGTTAATAATCGTCAAGAGCTAGCGCGTCTCCAGCATAGCCCATCGAACCAATCTGGAAAACTGTGTGACTTTCGCGCGCTTGACGTCTATCCGTTCCGCGGCTGGGCGTGCGCGGGGATCTGCGCTCGGTACGTACAAGTGCAGCGCTAGGTACCCTGCAGCACGTACTCATATGTAGGTACAGTACCGTACAGCAGACCGTTGTTGCCGGCTGTTGTCTTGTGTTGTGTGACATGTCGAGTCAATTGCCCACATGCTCGGTACCGGATGTGTTTCCATAAAGCTGATGATGTCGTCCCAAGTCATGATCTGCACATCCCTAGCGTGTTCATCTTGACTGCCTTTCTGCAATTGGAACTTGGTATTTTCAATCACAGCCCTGTAGCATGCAGACATATTTGCCCAGCCATCTTCAACGGAGTGTTAATTCCGGACTTGGGGCTCTAGTGCCCGACCCGAAGATCGACATTTGCCGTCCGCGGCACATTCGTCTATTCCCAGGCCGGCACCTTCGAGCAATTGCCGGTTTACCTTTGAATCTAGTCCGGATAAAGTAAGTTCTAGCGAGCTCTATTTAGGCTCTTCAGGGGTATTGGGCAGAAGTGCGGGTTTGTTGCGCGTTTGCCAACGACGGCCGTATAAACATTTCCTATGCGGCATTTCGACTTTGTGGTCTTAGTCGGTTGGTCCAGATCATGTGTGTATCTCGTTTCGCAAGTGCAGATATAATTGAGCTGACAAGTAGCCTTGCAAGCGATGATAATGCCTTGATGTTCTACCTTCGGTGTCTCAGAGGCAGCAGCCGCTTGACCAATATTAGCACCGAAATTTCAAGAGAAACTAGAGTGAATCCTTGATGCGTCTTGTTGTTCATGATGTCAGCATTCAGCCACAATGTAAGTCCGCTCGTTTCGTTCGACTGCGCTTGGTTCTTGATGATACTGTACGTAACAGTATGTACGGAGTATAGTGATCGCAATGTCTGGCTAAGCGGAACGCAATGCCGCATTTGCATATGCCCTTTAACGTTTGCCGGTTGATTGTTGTGTCGATCCACTGCGACCTCAGTCCGTACGTGTATGTATATGCGCCTTTGTACTCTGTACGAGAGTTTGATTAACTCGGAGGAATATCCTCTACTTGACCAGCGCCCCTCAGACGATGTTCCCGTGGGGCATTACGGCAGGGTAATAATGGGGCCATTCGTTCCGTGAGAAACTCGTTATTACATAGAGGCTGTGCATGACTGGCTAGCACGAGAAAAGACTCAAGTCTCATAACGTGCATCTGCTCGGTTGACACTGAAAGAACTGAGCCACAATTGCATTGGCGTCCTCGCTGAAGGCCAGCTGCACCCCGTAAAGCTCAAATTCTGGTTGTCATGGACGTTTTGCGTACAGGTGCTAGTAGAGCAACTTAGCTGATCCGTTACAACTCTTTTGGTCGTGTTAGTGGGCAAGCCTGCAAAACCATTGGTGTGGCTCTGAAGTGCCGAGTCAAGGCAGGTTCCCTTCGTTCCCGTCGGGACCGAGAGGGAGAAGTGAACCCAACGGTGTGGGGAGGGAGGTCACTGCGTGGAAGGCTGCTGAGATCACACCGGGGTGGGTCTGAGGTCGAGAGCCGTTCGCTGGAGGCTACGGCCACCCCTTCGGACCCTGGCGCCCACGTTACGTTGGTCCGAATATCCTGGTAGCCGCTTGGCATCCCTCTCTAGCGGCAGTTACCCTTGCAAGACCGAAGAGAGTTGTCGTGGTGTAAGTCGAATTGGGGTTGCGTTCCTGATATCTTATTACACTGCTGACGCAAGCAAGGCTCCTTTCAGAGATATGCGTATTTTTGTATCCAACGCCTGACGAGACTTTTCAGTTGCTAGTTGTACGCGAAGAAGCCAAAGCAATGAGAATGCAGCCTTGTGTCTAAGGGGACGATTGGTCTTAAACCCCTCATGTCCTTGTACAGCACGCAGAGCCAAGAATCAATGTCTCGTGGGTGTGGCGGTGATGATGAAGACTAACTACCAACCATTCCCGGGAGGATATCGTGATGGACAAGCAATCCTTGTACGGTGTTGGGTGTACTGTACTTTATGGTTTTGAATGCCGTTGATCGTTACCACAGAATGCCCATGCTACCTGGAGCTGAAACCATTCGCACAGGCTGGGCGTCAACGTTACAACATTCTGGGCAGAGAAGCGAGGTGTCAAGAAGGAGAGCAGGGTGTCATCTGGGGACTCGGCCGAGCGAGAGCGAGGGAAGGCAAAAAGGTCCCAGCTAGTGGCTTTTGCATGTAGAGGCCGGAGATGAAGCTGAAATAGGAAGTCAGGGAAAAAAAAAAAAAAACCATGTCAGCCCATGTGAGATCCGCGACACGGTAGTGGATCCGGGGTAGAAGCCTCTGCAGAAGCAGGAGAGATGCGATTTTTTGATGAGTGATCACTGATCTGACAGCTCGTTCTGGCAGGGTACCTATTCTCCAGTAGCCGCGAGGGTTTTGGACAGGCTTTTTTGGCACAGGCAGATTACCGAGGTCCTAACATGACCTGTGCTCTCCTTTTCGAGCCAGCAGCCATCCTTCAGCGGCCGACGCCAGCGGGCGCCAGGAAGTAGCCCCTGTTTGTCGTACCGGAGCAATACTTGGCAAGCGGCTTATGGTGTGGATGTGAATGTGGAAGTTGACGGTTTGAAGGATCAAGATGAATCAGTTGCGTGCCCGGTAATTGCTCAATCTAGTCCGTATTGTAGCCAACGAGATGTACGTGTTGGCTGGATATTCGAGTAGTATTTCTGGTGTTGCGATGCACTGCGTGAGGCGCTGCCTTGTCGAATCCACTTGGGTGGCCACGGCCCATTACTTCACCAGTCTGTTGGTAGGTAGGTGAAGCGATACAACTATGTATGTTTGAGGTCCGAATAAAATTTCTGGATACCTAAATTTATGCAGAATGATTTTCTGAAATAGTCTCCATGCATCAATCTCTTTTCTGTACGAGGTCGCTCTGTGGCACGTGCTACCCGAGTCTTTTGTCTTTGGTCTTTGGCAGGAGGCAGGTGCTTACAACGGGCGTGGAAGCGGTCTCCGGCAGAAGAAGAAGTCAATCTGGAAGGTCGGTACCGACGAGGCTGATCCCGGTAAGGCAGGTGCAGGTGCGCTATTGGCCGTCTTGTAGGTAGGTGCCTTCCCTAGAGGAGCAGTTGGCAATTACCTATCGTGAATGACATGTGTTGGTGGCGTTCTCTTTTTCCAAGTCATGAAACAACGGTTTTCATCATCATCGCCAAAGACCGTCGTATCTCGCTCATTAACATCTGCGCGACTCTATCAAAGGCAAGTTGACAAACGCGGAGTTTGCGGACATCGACTCGTTATTTCCTACAACGCAACTTCTATTCCCGCAAAGGGGGGTTATCGGAGTGGAGCAATCCATTCTCTCGGGTCCTCGTCGTCATTGCTTATCCAAGTTTCCCCTATCTCTTCGCCGACCATAACGACTCTGCTTGCGTTTGGGCCCTTCTCCTTAGTTAGCTCTCACGACCACGGCAAGGCTATCGGTAATACCATGACGCTGCTGGAAATTACCTACCGGAATGGATAGCACCTTTGCTCTGACGCTATTGAGGACGCCTACCTATACCCGAACTTGGTCTCCACTGAGGTACTGCGCTGGAATGGCGGCGAAACGATGAAGCACCGGTCAAGACTAGCGGCTCAAGATCATACGACTGCCGTGTCATACCATGCCCCTTTGGGAACCATGTGCCGCACGCAGCCAAGACGTCATACCAGTGGATCCGGGGACCATCAATCTAGGGTCATGGTCGGCACAGCGCGAAAAGCAAATCTCCCCAGGAAGCTCTCGCTCGACAGGCCACGGGTGCCACAGAGGCTCTGCAAATCTGGTACAAAGTCTATCGTATCGTCCCGCCCTGGAGATCGACATGAGCTTTAGCAGTCTCCCGAGAATGATATCCGCGCTTGAGGGGTGAACGCATAATGTACTGCAATTAAACAAATATTCTCCCTCAGCTTCTTTGTGAGAGCATGCTATCCTAACATCGAACGGGGTATTGCAGCAGCGTGCAATTACATAGTCACTAACGGTACCAATATGAGGAGATGCTCGTGTCATCAAATCAGTGCCCCGGTTACTCCAACTCCAGCTCACCGTTTTCCAACCTGGTAGTGCTATGCAGCCTGCCAAATCTGGTATCCTGAGAAGCCATGAGGGCTCCCTCGGGTTACAGTGCTTGGCTACTCTATCTTACCTCAGGCTGGTTCTCTCAATTGGGTATGCCGAGCGCACTTCCAATGTCAGGATTCCTCTAAAACAACAACAACCAAGACTTTTGTTCCACAGCTCAGGACTGGATTATAATAACCAGCCCTACGAACTCGGTGCATTCTGCATCAGACTGCCTACAATGGGTGCAGTTTCTGTGCCTGAACTGAACCAACACTCACATACAGATCCGTATACACGGAGACGTATTACCAACAGTGGGAGCAATACTGAGCTCCAGGCCTTAAAATCGCGTTGCAGTCTACACATGGCACCACTGATCAATAATCCCGCATCTGAACGATTTCTCCATCCATCACTTGAACATTATCACCAGTTCAGGCTTCACGATAACGAGACATTAGGGGACTGGAGGCTTCGTGCTCAGCTTCTAGTGTCTTACCCAAATCTGCAGGTGGTTCGGGCCAGTATGTCAGGCCAGACGAAGCCGCTAGAAAACGCGGCGATTGGTTCGAGAACGAGATCGCCCGGGGTTATGAGTGGAAGAGCAAACCCCAAAGGTCAATGCGTCTTCGTCTGTTTGCTGATTCAAGGGCTGTCTCAGCTGACAGTGGCCTTGAGCACGTCTAGGGGACCAGGAGGCCTATTGCGTTGCGGTTGTCTTAGCGCAGCCGTAGCCATTGGAAGACTTACCTCGACAATTATCCTATCTGACACTTACCACATCTCTGCCGTCAACCTCATTAACCCGTGCGTCATGTCATATCCGTAGTCCGTCCGTCCCCTTACCAACAAACGCCAAGTGTTGGAAACAGCTCTAGTTTGATGATGGGGTCCTCACCCTTTCTTGACAGTGGCCACACATCTCTCATACGATCCATGTTAGTTTGGACCTATGTGCTGAGAAGTTGATGACCAACTCAACGGGGCTACTTGGACTGGATCATATTGGCCGATTCAGAGCAGCCTTTTGCTTACCGTATTCTATCTGATCTTATCATGCGGAGTCTCCAAGGCCCCACGCCGACTTTCTTTGTCGACGGCACTCTGCCTACATACCCGTTGCCTGCCGGTACATGCATAGCATAGGTGAGGCAGTTGGCTTACAGGAGGCATGTGTTTTTGTCTGACATGCTCCAGCACTTCTGCCGACAACGCCACAGGCCCCCAACAATTAAAATCTTTGCACGTACGCCACCCCGAGAGCATCTATCACGGTGCCAAGACCAACGGCCCTTTACTATGGTAGGCCTCGCGCGATCTAGGGAAAAAGTTCAACACAAACTTTGTCTACTTCAAGAAAGTGTTTCAAACGTTTAAGCGCGGCTACTGGCGGTGGTCGCCTTTGCCCAGATGGAGGAGTAGCCCTCCTGACGGACCCTGGTTGATTGGTCTCTATGCTGGCTGCCAAGGGGGGAAGGTGTTGAGGCATTGTTCGCCTGGATTGACCAGATGTGCCGTGGCATCGTTTTAACTGATGTTATTACATACTCAACTGACTATCCTGAGTTTGACTTCCCGTCCCTAATCTTGATCAGGGATCTGGCTGATGCAAGGCGCCACTCCTTGGTAGGCTACCTGACTCTTGCCATGAAGCCCTTTGGGCTGGATCACACCCCCGTTTTGGAGATTGCCTTGTCTGTCGCGCGCGCGGCTTCTTGGAGCTCATCCACCTTCAACCCGCCGGCCGCCTGCCGTAACGCCGGCGCCTGGCATCCTGGGCTGTGGGGAGCCATCAGCCGTCAGTCGTCCATCCATCAGCCACACAAACCCAGATGTCGGGGGTGCCACGCCTGCACGACTGCACGCCCACCCGGCCCCATCCCCCGGTGCCCGGCAATCCATGCTCTCATCCTTGCGAGCGTCCAGAGCCTGCAGATAGGATCATCGTCAAGGCACTGGTGCATGGCATGGACCGTCCTGGGGAGTGAGAGAGCCGTTGGGTTGGATCCCACGCTAGCTTGTACCCGCAATGCCGTTGGCGTCG